>CM064541.1:10221892-10271892 GCA_032716605.1 Paralithodes platypus | reverse complement strand
CAAGCTTGATGTATTGAGTTTTAGGGACCGGTAACACTCCATCCTCCATGTTGTCCGCAGCTCTCCTCACTGCAATTGACAATAAATTAAGAATGCTAAATAACATAAATAATTACATTCAATTTACAGTGGAAGAGGAGAAAGATGATAAATTACCGTTCCTAGATACGGTAGTTTGGAGGGGAGTTGATAGGGTTAAATTCTCGGTGTATAGTAAACCCACAAATAAGGATGATTTTATCCACTAACTCTCGGCACACAACGAAAGAACCAAATCAGGGGTGGTAATTGGTTTCTTCCTAAGGGCATACAGGATTTGCAGCAAGGATTTCATCAGTGAAGAGTTAGAATATATAATTTGTACCTTTAGGAATTTATGCTATCCCAAAGGCCTCTTACTCAAGCTCAAAGGGAAGGCAATAAATATAATCAAATGGAAAAGAGAAAAGAATGATAAGGAAGTAAGTGACAAGAAGGAGAGATACATCTGTGTACCAAACACAAACTAAGCCTCTACGATCAACAAGTATCTCAGTGGTGATGGGCTGGTCTATCAGAGTGAGAACTGAGCGATCTCTGCCATACCCATAGCTTACTCTGTTTTTACTTATATATCTTCTAGATCTCAAGTGACGGCGTCTCTTCCGTGGATTGACCTCCCAATCTACCAAGATTGGAAGCCAAAGCGTCACATTTTCCTTTGCCCCTCAACTTTTTCTTCATAATTGCTGAGGGGCACAGGGCCCTGGGTGGGGTTTTGGTTTCCTGGGCGTTTCCGCACCCTCCTCAGCTCCCCGCCATGGAGTGGCTTCGGTCACCCAGGCTTTGTTGTGGTCGGCAGGGAGGGTTCTGTGGGGGTGCTCGGTTATGGCCTTAGCCTTGCTCGGGGCCTTGGGGCTGTTCAGCCAGGCAGCTTGGGGAACAACAACAACAACAACAACAAGTATCTCATGAAAACTGGTATCAAAATAGCAACATCCTCTGGGGAAAAAATACTGTAGGTGAAACTACAAAAAGTAAACAAAGAAAGACCATAAACAAGGACAGTGTCATATATAATATTCCATGTAATGGCTGTGAAAAAGAGTACGTAGGAGAAACTGGGCGAGGTCTAAAGAAAAGGATAACTGAGCATAAGAAAGATGTAGTGCAACACAGAACATCAAACTCTCTAGCGCTACAAATTGGCAATACAAATCATCTACCCAAATGGGAAGCAGCCAAAGAACTAAGGATAGGGTTAGATAAACGGATGAGAAACGCGTTAGAAGCTGCTGATATCACCCAAAAAGACGTAACCAACCACAGAGAGGGGTTTGTAAAATGGTCGGTTTACGCAGCTAATATAGCTCTAAAATCAAAGGCAGGAGAAATTCGATAGTTTGTATATAAGAACATAAAAACATAAAATATAATAGAATGGGAGTCTGCAGAAAGCCAATCGGCCCACACAAGGCAGATCCCTGTCAAACCCAACCCCAATTACAAGGCCTAATTATAGGCCCAACTCACCAATACCCTGGGGACCGACCCCACAAAAACGTAACAAGATTTCGGGGATCTACAGAGTGCCGGTTGGCCCACAACCGGCAGATCCCCCCTCATAACCAACCCATCTCGTCCATATGCCTATCTATTTTTTTCTTAAAGCTCCCTATCGTTCTCGATCCTACCATGTTACTCGGTAGCCTATTCCACCTATCTACAACTCTGTTACCAAACCAATATTTGCCTATATCTTTTCTGAAACAAAATGTATCTAATTTGAAACCATTAGTTCGAGTTCTTTCGCTATCACTGAGCTTTAGTACATTTTTCATGTCCCCTTTATTAATCCTAACCCACTAACCCACTTGAACAGTGAACACCTCTATCATATCCCCTCTAACTCTTCGTCTCTCTAACGAATGTAAGCCTAATTTCTTCAACCTTTCTTCATACGGAAGATTTTTAATATTATGGATCATTTTTGTCATTCTACGTTGTACTCTCTCCAATGAATCTATGTCCATTCTGTAATAAGGACACCAAAATTGAACAGCATAATCCATATGGGGTCTCACTAATGACAAATAAAGTTTTAAGATAATATCAGCAGTTCGGTTACTCACACTCCTAGAGATGAACCCGAGAATCCTATTTGCTTTGTTACGAACGCTTATACACTGTTTTCTAGGTTTCAAATTATTGCTAACAAACACACCTAGATCTTTCTCACAGTCTGAGTTTTCTAAATCCATATTAGCTAGTTTATATTTAACATTTGTATGCATCTTCCCTATCTCTAATACCTTGCATTTGTCAATGTTAAACTTCATCTGCCAATTTACTGACCATTCGTGTGAGGTATCTAGATCCCTTTGGAGGCACTCTATATCTCTATCTGAATCAATTTTTCTCCCCATTTTGGTTTCATCTGCAAATTTACTTATCGTACTTATTATACCTAAATCAAGGTCATTTATGTATATAACAAACAACAAAGGACCTAATACAGATCCCTGGGGGACACCACTTTTGACTGCTCCACACTCTGACTTGGTACCATTTATGCTGACTCTCTGCCTCCTACCAATTAGCCATGACCTAATCCATCCCAACAACGCCCCACCTATTCCATGCGCCTCAACCTTTCTCATCAATCTCTCATGAGAGACTCTGTCGAAAGCTTTACTGAAATCTAAATATATAATATCATAATTATGACTTGTCATTATCTACTGCTTCATATACCTCTGAGAAAAAGCTAAGCTAATTAGTAAGGCAAGAACGTTCCTGAGTGAATCCATGCTGAGAGGAATTGATTAAGTTAAATGTTTCTAAGCGGTTTCTAATTTTCGTAGCAATAATTGACTCTAGTAGCTTTCCTATGATTGATGGAAGACTAATGGGACGGTAATTGGATGCTATTGATTTTTCACCTATTTTGAAGATCGGAACTACATTTGCAAGCTTCAAAGCTTCTGGAACTAAGCCTGTTTCTAATGACTTGTTAAATAGAAATGTTAATGGGTAACTTAACTCATCTTTGCATTATTTTAATACTCTAGCATATACCTCATCAGGACCAGGCGATTTATGAGGTTTCAGTCTGTCAATTTCCTTAAGCACATCATTTCTACTTATAGTAACCGTACTTAACCTATTTTCTATACTATCGCTATATACCTTACGGACTTCTGGAATCTGTGCCAAATTGTCATTAGTGGAAACGGAAAGAAATTGACTATTTAATGTACTGCACATTTCTAAATCATTGTCTGTCATTTCTCCCATCGAAGTTTGAAGGGGGCCTATTATATCTCTAACTTTAGATTTATAAAGTTGGTAAAAAGTGTTAGGGTTATTTTTTGAGTCATTTGCTATATTGATTTCATAATTTCTTTTTGCTTTCCTAATTTCCTTTTTGACCTGTCTTGATAGAGTCTGATACTAAATAAGTAGGTGATTTCGCCTTTCTTAATGTTTCTATATATTCCTTTCTTTTTTCCTAGAAGATCTATTAATGTATTATTCATCCATTTTGGTTGGTTCTGTATTGATCTAAATTTTCTTTTGGGGATATATACATTTTGAGCATTGAATACTGAATTTATTATATTATCATATGTATCTACCAAGTTTGACGTATCTTCCTGACTTAAGCTGACAGAAAGGGTACACTCATTTGAACATCTGGATCTACTTAATATTTTGACCATAGGGTCCGCTAGTAGGGCACTTCTTAGCCCACCATAATCGGCTTTTCTGAAGTCAGGATATAATGTCGTATTCTCTCTGGTATTACCTTTCCATTGTATATTAAATACACATAATTGTGGTCGCTATTTCCTAGGTGGTCAACAATTTCTACATTATTTATCATATGTTCATTGTTACTGAAAACTAAATCGAGAATATTATTACCTCTAGTCGGCGTACCTATGAATTGAAATAAAAAACTATCTTGTACTACCTCAATTAACTCTTCTGAATCAGAGTCGCCTATTTTATGCTGCCAATCAATATTCGGAAAATTAAAATCCCCCATAATGCACACATTGCTAAACCTTGATGCCATTTTAATTTCCTCCCATAACGCTGTTCCGTCCTTTCTACTCATATTTGGCAGTCTATACACAACTCCAATAATTATGGTCTCACTACCTTCGTTAACCTCTACCCAAACACTTTCATTATCATTATTTAGTCTAATACCTGATTTAATACAGCTTTTTAATGTACTCCTGACAAACACTGCTATACCGCCGCCCCTCTTACTTGTTCGGTCATATTTAAACAAACTATATCCTGGTATATCAAATTCTGCTAAAAAATGCCTGGATTCTGTATTAATCCACGTTTCAGTTAGCGCTATTATGTCTATATTTTCTTTGCTAACAAGTGCTCTAAGTTCGTTCATTTTGTTACATAAACTTCTACAATTTGTATAATATACCCTCAACCTATTACTTTTATTTGCAACTAATTTTCTATTGTTTTTAACTAACTTATTATTTCCTGTTGAACTACTAGACCTAGACGGAAATTCTACTCTATCAGTATTCTCATCTTTACTGTCAGTTACATGTGTAGTGTTATCGATACTACTATTACACATCACTATATCCGCACTATCTTGACTGATTATTTCTATTGTACTCACTGGTTTCTTTAACAAAACCCCGCAACAATCCTATCTAGTAATCTAGCTAAAGTAGACACCCCTATACGAGAATGGTGAACCCCATCCTGAGCATACAGCTTATCCTTACCATAGGAGAGGGATCAGTTGCCCAGGAATGGAATTGCATTTTCTTTGCATTATTTCTCCAGACAGTTATTGATACCAATAGCTCTGGATGACCATTCCTTTCTTACACCTCTTCTAGGTAGGATGCCGTGTACAACAGGAATACCTCCCTTTTTCCTAACCTTATCTAACACTTCCCAGTACTGAGTGAGCAGCTACTCAGTCCTACTTTTACATACATCATTACTCCCTGTACTGAGACAGATAATGGGGCTATCTTCAATATCTATCATGATGTCGTCCACGTCCACCCTCCCAACCCCGGCACCAGGCAGACAGACAAGCTTCCTAACATTAGTACAGGTAGACCTACCTAGGTGTCTGAACATGGAATCGCCAACACTAGAAATAGACTTACCCTTCCTTGTACAAAGGAGTACAAAGGAATCAAGTAACAACAGATCTGGTGACCCTTCTAGGCTGCTTGTCCTCCAAAACACTGAGGATCAATTGTCCAAACAGTGGTTTAGAGTGGGTAAGGGAACATTGGAAAGGGAACTACTGCCCTGGAACTAATGTCCGTGGCAGGATTAGGAAGTTAGTAGGGGACAGATGGGTTAGTAAGGGGAAGATAAAATAAAGTTATTCATTTACAAACGCATTCAGTCGTGGGTTTGATGTAAGATATTTGTCTAGGCGAAGTTTAAATGAATCAACGGTGCTGCAGTCTATAGCGTCTCGGGGAAGCCCATTCCACAAGTTGACTACTCGATTGAAGAAGAAATTCTTAGATTCGTGCGAGTTAAAAGATTTACCGATAATATTGCAGCCGTTTCCCCTCGTGTAATTAGATTGGTCGATAGTGAAGTACTTACTACAGTTCATATTGTCGATGCCTTTGATGATTTTGAACACTTGAATTAAGTCACCTCTTAATCTGCGCTGGGTTAAAGGAAATAGATTTAATTTTCCAAGACGCTCCTCGTATGGTTTGTTCTTTAGGCTAGGTATCATTTTGGTAACTCTACGTTGAACTCATTCTAGCTTGTCTATATCTTTTTGGTATTAAGGGCACCAGGATTGAATGCAGTATTCCAGAAGAGGGCGGACTAAGGAATTGTAAAGGGTTAGGATAACTTCTTTGGATTTATGCTCAAATGACCTGCCTATAAAGCCAATTATTTTGTTTGCTTTCTTAACAACTTCTGAACATTGTTGACTCGGTTTTAGGTTACTCGATATTGTTACTCCCAGATCGGTTTCTCTGTTTACATTCTTAATCTGAGTGCCATTAATCGAATAGTTTGCTTTCTCATTTTGGTATCCGATATGTAGTACTTTACATTGTCGAAGATGTAGTGGCACAGAGGAAGAGGCGAGTCCCGTGGCAGTAGTAGTAGTAGCAGCAGCAGTGCTAGCAGAGGCCACTTTGGGTACTGGTGGGGGAGCAGCAAAAGTAAGTTCTCTGTTGGGAGACTTACCTTCTTTCCTCTTGCCCTTCCCACCTTGGGAAACACTCCTTTCTCCACTATCCTCCCTTCCTCCAGCACCCTCATCAGCCAAGGTATCGAACTTGTTTTTAAGCTCAAGCGTGTTTCTTCTTAGCTTACACTTAGTGCCACTCGTAGTCACTATCTTCCACGGAGCTCCACCATCTCCAACTGCACTAGCATAGCTCTTCTTTCCTCCAGGGCTATTTTCAGGGCAATGTTCTCGTCCTTCAGGGTATAAACTTCCCTCTCAACAGACTCCAGTCTTTCCTGTAGGGAGAGACAAAACTGGAGGATGTAAGAGGAGGTTGCATTCCCATCAACACCAGCCATTTCTTCTTCTATTAACAAGGTCTAGCTTGAGCACTGAAACACTGCAAAGGTCACTACACTAGGGGAAAATATCACTATGGTCACTAAGGCCAAGAACAGGTAGACTACCTTCCTCTAGGGTGGCAGGTATGCGGTCACAGGGAGTCACTAGGGACAGGTCCTCTCACAACAAGGGTCAGACAGGTACTGACAAGGGTCAGACAGGTACTGACATATGTGTGTGTATGTATAGGTATTTGTGTATGTATGTATATATACTGTATATGTGTGTATATACTGTATATGTATGTATATATGTAGGTATGTGCATATATATGTATATGTATGTATGCATATGTATTGTATGTGTGTGTGTGTGTGTATGTATATATATGTGTGAGTATGTATATATATATATATATATATATATATATATATATATATATATATATATATATATATATATAGGCCGATTTAACCTATTGGGAGTTGGCCTGATCAAAGGGGAAGATTGAGTACTAGTACTAGGTGTGGGATGAGATTTAGGTAGAATAGGTACAGGTCGAGGAGTGGAAGGAACTGCGGTAGGTCTAGTAGTGGGTTTGGGTGATTTCAGTTTAGAAGCATAGGTGGGTTTAAGTGCTGTTGAAGAGACGAGAGGGGTAGGTAAAAGTGGTGGAGGGAGTATAGTAGGGATTGGGGAAGATGAAGTTGGAGAAGTAGAGGATGAATTGCCTTGAGGTCGAGACGTGGACGGAAGGTTTGCAATGACAGGCGTGGTCGGTTGAGTACCCGAAGATTGAGAGTATGAAGGTAATGTGACAGAAGGAGAGGGTTGAGTGGGTGTTGGCTGCGGAGGTAAACGTGGAAGTTCGACAGCGGTTTGAGAAGGAAAAGTAGGTGGTGCAGAGACAGTGCGAGTTGGAATAGGAGGGGGTAATGATGGAGAAGGGGCAGTGATGGGAGTATGAGGCAAATTTCTAGGAGCTGGGGAGTGAGGCTCGTGTAAGTTTCTGGAGTCAACAGGAGGTTTTGGCCGACGAGAAGGAGAGGAAGGAGAAAGAAGCTCAGGGAGGTTGGGTTCTGTGTATCCTAAGTTGGGATTATTGTTATCAGGTAACATGTCATTCTGATTAGGATTAGCAAGCATTACATCATTGTCATTGATAGGCTGAAACCTACGTACATACCTGTTACGATACGTGCGTGATTCATCAAAATAGTTAAAGGTAATTTTATAACAATTAGGCACAGATAAGATTTCAAAAGGACCCTTGAATCTAGGCTTCATTTTGGATGGGACTGGTAAGTGTGCACCCATGACAAGGTCACCAACGCAATGCAGGCTGGCTTTGGAGGTCTCATCTGGTTGAAGGTCTTGAACGTACTTAATTTGGCGTAGTCTGTTTTTTAGGTGTACTAGAGTCTGGTCAAGATTAGAGGAGGGCTAATACGGGACAGCTAGATGACGTAAAGGTAGTAGCAGGGGGGTCACTCCAAAAACTCGTTCGTGGGGTGAAATTCCATCTTCTCTTGGGCAGGTGTTAATTCCCCATTGCACGATCCTGACTTGGCTGGACCAATCCTTTGAGTCCATTTGTTGCAGTCTAGTCCGGATTTGATTTGCAATGGTTCGATGACTCCTTTCACATATGGAGTTACCTTGTGGCCAGTACGGAGAAGAATGACTGATCTTGAACCCACACATAAGTGATAGTTGTGACCAAATATGACTGGTAAACTCCGGGGCATTGTCAGAGTGAATAGCTTCAGGTAAGCCAAAGTAGGGAAAAACATGTTGGATGAGAGCTTCTGCAACTGCCATGGCTGAGTGTTCTTTGGCTGGGCAGGCGATGACATATTTTGAGTATGTGTCGACAAAGGTTATTATGTACTTGTGGCCATGGCTATTTTCAAGAGGGCCCATGACGTCAACGGCAACAAGTTGCCAGGGTTTGAATGCAACTAGTTTTCCTGAAGGTCCCGCTGTGCGGGTTCTGTCTTTACCCAACGCACAGGCTTTGCATGACTCTGTGATCCTCTTGGCTATTACATATGGAGATGGTGTCCAGTATACTTGTTGAAAAGTGGTAATAAGGTGTCGCTGGGCCAGATGGATGCCATTATCCATGTGGATTGACTGCATTGTTGGCAGGGCATTTTGCAGAGTGATCACAATTTTACCTTCGAGAGTAAATAGCTTGTCGCCTCGCCTGGATAGTTGATTAAAAAAAAATCTTGGCATCCAGTCTGGTTTCTGCTGTCGTTGGTATCTTTTTATAGCTCCTGTTGACTGTCGTCGCGTGGATCTTGATGGTGGATGGCGTTGATGGTGTGGGGGGGATCTTCTGTCCTAGTTGAATGTGGGCTCTGCAGTGGCAGACGAGATAGAGTATCAGCATTGGTATGCAATTTTCCGGGACGGTACACGATATCCATATCGAATTCTTCCAGGGATTCTCTTCAACGAACAATTAATGCATTCTTGGTATCAGATTTTCTGAGCCATTGTAAGGCGTGATGATCCGTGATTACTGTTACTTTGACCCCGGCTAAGTAAGCTTTAAAATGTTGGAGGGCCCAGATCATGCCTAAACACTCACGTTTGGTGACTGGGTAATTTATTTCTGCCGGATTTAAGGTTCTGCTGGCACAAGCAATTATGTGTTCTTTGCCTTCGCGTGTCTGGCCTAATATGGCGCCTATTCCGAATTGAGAGACATCAGTATAAAGTCGGAAGGGCCTGGTTTAATCAGGGAAAGAGACAACAGGGGAGGCAACTCATTTGTCTTTCAAGCTATTGAAGGCTTGCAATATGGCATCAGTCCAGAGGAAAGGTTCTTCTTTTTTAGTTAAGTCATGGAGGGGTTTGGCAATGGTGGCAAAGTTTTTGACGAATCTACGGTAGTATGAAGCAAGACCGAGAAACGCACGTACACCTTTTACGTTACTGGGGGGGGGGGGGGGGGGGGGGGGGTGATGTTACTGATAGCTTCTAATTTGGCTGGATCGGGAGCAATCCCTTTCTCCGAACCTACTTGACCCAAAAAATTAACTTGTGGCTTGGCAAGGATACACTTAGAGGGCTTGAGCTTTAATTTGGCATCTCAAATTCTCTGAAATACTTGTTTGAGGCGTTGAAGATGTTCTGACCAGGTGGTGCCGAACACGATGATGTCATCTAAGTAGGCTAAACATGTTTCCCATGTCAGTCCTTGTAGTACTGATTCCATGAGTCTGGAGAAAGTGGCTGGTCCATTG
The DNA here is from genome assembly GCA_032716605.1 of Paralithodes platypus. Lineage (NCBI taxonomy): Eukaryota > Metazoa > Arthropoda > Malacostraca > Decapoda > Lithodidae > Paralithodes > Paralithodes platypus. The sequence goes on along the minus strand of CM064541.1, from coordinate 10,262,097 downwards.
CAGAGTCCAAATGGAAGTACGGTGAATTCATAAAGCCTCCCTTGGCTGGTGGAGAAAGCTGTTTTCTGCTGGTGTTCGGGCAGCCCAGGTACTTGCCAATAACCGGCTTGCAAGTCAAGGGTGGTGAACCATTTTGCCCCTAGCAGAGAATCGAGAGAGTCATCGATTCTAGGGAGGGGGGTGGCGTCCTTGATGGTGACGTCATTCAGTTGTCTGTAATCTATGCAGAAACGTGTGGATCCATCTTTTTTTCTGACTAGTACAACAGGGGACGACCAAGGGCTGGCGGATGGTTTAACTACGCCTGTAGACAGCATATCAGCGACTTGTTTTTCTTCTTCTTGCCTCTGGATGGGTTTTTTTCGTCTGATGGGTTGTTTGATGGGGTGGCCCACGGTCTGAATGGGGTGATGTAAGACCTGAGTTTTATCCATATCTCGGTTTGAAATGGCGAAAATGTTTGAAAGGAAAGAAGAAGAGTTTTGAGATCTGATTGTTGATTGTGGTTTAGAGAAGTAGGTATGTCAGGAAGGGGATCTTGTAGGGAGGTGAAGGATCAACAGGTGGGGTTAGTTCGTCAGAATACATTTCCAGTTCTCCAATTTCTAAACCTTTGGGTAGAGTGACAGGTTTTTCGGAAATGTTATCAATTTTGATGCAATTTAGGTGTTGGGGTAGCAAAGTAGGAGCGGTTAGGCAGGCCCCAGTGAAAGAGCTTTGGAGGTGTGGGGTCACAAGGACATTTCCTTGAAATCTTGAGACAAAGGGAATCCATTTCTCATGATGGGGGGGAATGGTAGTGGATTAAGAGACTGTGGCAGGAGAGAGGACATGGGTAGGACAGGAAGGATTCTCAGGTTCGAGTAGGTTGGGGGGGGGGGGACTCTCCGGAAAACTAGGGGTAGGGGAATTTGTTCTGAGGTTTCCAGAGGTTCAGGAGTGGGGATGTTTGCAGTCGAATTGGATAGGATGTCAGAAAAAGTGGCATTTCTGGAACAGGGAGGTGTGGGAGTTTGTGGGACAGGCTTCAGTTGTTTTACGTTTGGGGGGGGGGGGGGGGAGGTTTATGGGATTTTTTTTTTTTTTTATCAGATTCGGACGGGTAGTCATAACACAACGTCCTGCGCCAACAGTTTACTGTGGCACGTAGGGTTGTCAGCAAATCAAGGCCTAAATATCCATCGTATTCGGTGTCACTGTCGTACACTACAAATGAGTGATAGATGCCTAGATGGGGGGGGAGGGGGTTGCACATGCAAAGGACGTGATTGGCCCAGGTTAGGGATAACCTGTTCATTTCCATTAATTAAAATTATACTGGAGGGCACCATTTCCCCGAAAGTTTTGAGATGTTTTCGGAAAAAAGGAAGGAAGAGACAGGAACGAGAAGCCCCCGTATCAATTAAGAGCCGAACTTTCACCCCATTCAGAGTGAGTTTGTGGTACACCGGAAGTCCTCCTGGCAGTGTATTTTCATGAGCCCCCGCCATGGTTACGACAATTTGGGTGGGGGGGCTCTCTAAAAATCAAATTTTTCAGGTTGGATTGGTTCCGGCTGATACATTGAAGTCTCCGGCTCCTCTTCTATTTCTCCTTCATCTATGCCTGCCATGCTATCCTCCGTGATAGCAGACACCTGTCGTGGCTTGATCAACGGAATTTGTCCCCACCAACTTGGGGCCCGGCCCCTCTTCCTGGTGAGTTCCCCAAAAGATTTCTTGATCGACCAGAGTAAGCATGTTAAATTACAAGGCTTCCAGTCGGAAGGGCGTATCCGCGCCCATTCTTCCACTTTGTCTGATGGTCTAGGAACATTTGGACCCCTAGTAGTAAAAGGTCCGGAAGTAGGGTGAGTGGTGACCTTACTGATCATTGCAGCAATCTTGTCGGTGGGGCTGGGTTCTTGAGTTTTACGCATCGCCATGATCCTCCTGACTATGAGCAGATCTGTATCGTAGTTAGTGGGTTCTACGATAGAAATATGGTCGGCCACGGGGTCAGGAAGAATCCTGACTAAAGCTTTGAAAACTATTTTCTTTCTCTGAGCGGTTGTCTCCTCAGGGAAAGCGTTCAACGCCATTTGTTGCAATTTATCAATAGTCCCATCCAAATCGCTAGTGTATGTGACTGCATGAAATTTCTTATCAGCAATCGTCTGTCCTAATACGGGACTGATAGCTGATCTAGACTTCGAATTGAGCCCATGTTAAACCTGGCGTGTTATCATGCACGTACCCTGATACCTTCGTAGCATATTTTCGTAGTTTGAGCACAATTGTATGTATCTTGGTAGCGTCTTCGTTCCCAAACATGATGTCTAGGATCGGTTTGACTATTTCCAGGTAAGTGTATATATCATAGTCCTCGGGTTTAAAGACGGGGTTATCAAACCCAAGTGCTGCTTCCATGATGAAGAGTAAAAGCTTGACACTTGAATATATATTTTTTTTTTTAAAGTTGCTAAAATTCCGTACTGGTATGCCGTATCAAGACACCGCTGGCTACCAGTGTTATGGCGGGTTATAATTGTTTAATTCCCTTGGTACAGTCCGTAAAACAATCCAATTATGGTTTGATGGACTTCTATACTCTTGACAGGAACATCCCGAGTAGGTTCTTTATGCAACATACAAAAATATTCAAGAGGTCCATACCCTACTCAATGACAACACAAACATGGACATACATAGATTGGTTTTATTCATAGGGCACAATGGGTAAAAAATGGCGTGGATCATAAAAGGATATTTCCTGTATTATGCAAATAATAATTTTAGACTCCTAAAGGAATAATCATGAAAACTAGAGCAACCCAATGGTAAGTGTCTAGTGTAAATTGGCTCAAAACAGGAAAGTATACCCAAAGCTATTAATGCACATAAATAATTATTAGCCCTCAATACAATAATAAATGAGGGTCGAGTATCTTCCGTAATTAATGAAAGATTGATTCAGGTGCAGGATAATATCCAACAACTAAGATAGAGCGAATTGATGTTTACAAGTATTGACTCCCTGTACGGCAGGTGAGTAACACGGTACGCTCGAGGTGAGACTTAATTATTGACCGCGTATAATGGACCTCAGGTAGGGGTCACCTGGCAGGTCACTTACTGGGCTGCGTTAGTGAGATATAAGTTTATACTTAATGCAACTCTATTCTTAGTGCGAGTTCAATAATTATATAATTGATGAGAGTGGGTAGACTCTCGGGGAGGATGAATGTATATTTGATCACGTATTGATATTAAGTGATAGTATGCTAAGATAACGAGACAAGCTTAGGAATTCGTATTAATATAAATATATATAATCGAGCAAAGCAAGAACGTTTAATTGACACAGATCAAAAGGGGGGATAATTAACTCTATTTTACACAGTATAAGTGAATCTGTTCAAAAGTAATTAATACGATATATACGTATGAAGAGAATGAAAATCAAATGTAATTAATAATAACTGGGGTGTGAATGACACAATAAGCAAATTAATACCTGAATTCGGTATCAATCGAAGAATCTGGACTGGTTGACAGATATAACGAAATAAATCCTAGTTTAATAACTAGGGCGCTGGCGACGAAGCCCAGCTCATTAATACTTATAAATCAGTATCAGTGATCGTGTCTGAACGAGTTAGCAGAAACGATGGGAATAGAAATACACAGGCACAATTAGTGTATGTCGAGTGGATGTATATAATTGCAATATGAATTTATGAGGAAGAATTCCTAAACATTAAACTCGAATATCACTACATCAATAATCATCAGAACATAAATTTACGTTCATAAAATAATTTCACAAATGATGAGTAAGATAAAGTATGGGAATTGATAAAGGAATTACTCTATGAACTCGTTGGCAAATCGGGCGTAGGTTTTAGGTAAAATTGCGATAAGAGAATGAATCAATTACGGAATACACTGTGACTTCAACTCACGAATAATAAATCACAACACATATAGTTAGTAAATCTGTGAGCGTGTGGTCGGTACGAAAAGAATTAAACCCGATGTATATAACGTATGCGTGATTATAAAAAAAGGCAAACAGGTTTTAACATAGATCAAGGCTGAATGGCAAAATTAACACTGGGTGATACAAGTTCAGAAGGATGACTTTATCACGGACATACAGGATCTTGGACACAGATCACAATTACATAAGTATACAGCACCGTTCACATATTTACATAATCAATACCTCAATAACAATAGCCAGCAAAAGAAACATAGAAACACTTAGGTAGTTGGAGGGCAGGGGTCGAGAGTACAGGTCTGGCCGGCCGGGAGGCATATTTCCGAAGTCGAGACTAGTTGATATCATAGGGGAAATTAGGACCAAATAGAGGCTGCAGTGGCAGTGACGTCACCCACAAGGGGAGGAGCCAGTCTGTCTGTCACTCTCTCTCTCTCTCTCTCTCTCTGGGTGAGGAGCCTGCCTCCTCTCTTTGGTTTCTCTCTCTCTCTGGTAAATAGAAGAAGTAAGTCACCTAGTATAACAAGTTATTTCATATATTAACTACATTAAGGATACATTATGATTGTGCTATGTTATGGTTATGAGTAAATAAGAGTAGCCTACCGTATTACGCGTAATGCACAGCCATGGACAGAAATTCCTTGACAATTTTAGAAGGCACAATATTATTACACTGGCGAACTATATTGATTCCTGTGACACTTAAGCAGTTAACCTGTGCTGATAATTTCAAGAAGGAACTTAAGTCACTCATATATCTAAAGGGTTATATATACAGTATATACATAGCCTATACATTACTTTATTTTAAATGTCATTAACACATTAACATTATCAGATAGTACAAAATATATTAAGCATCAAATGTTATGAAATAGTTAATGGTTTAAGTGCATAAGGTAGAGCCAAAGGCTAATTAGTAGGCTATATAATTATACGATACGTGTTATTGAGTTGGGCCTAGGCCTATAGGCTACTTAGGCCTTATAATGAGGAAAAACCGTACTAAAAATCCAGATGACGCTGGGGGTCTTATTCAAATGACTATCGTGTGTGATACACCATTGAGGTGTTTTGATGGTTTTCGTGATATAAGAGGTTTAATACAGTTCTCAACTATCTATGACGCATAGTTGTGTAGTATATTTTTACTAGATTCATAATATGATGGTTATATACTCTTTAATGCAGTGAATATATAATAATTAACATAATTTGATACATAAATATCAGCTTATTGAACAAGAAATTTAGTTTCATCTAATGTGGTGTGATAGGCTGGGCGAAATTGTAATACTCATTTAAGTATTGCATTTACTTCTTTTTTAGTTACTAACAAATACGTGTTTCAGTAGAAATTGGCTGAACATACGGTATTATATTCTGTAGCTGTAGAATTTGGCAGGTTGAATGTCTGCGCCTGCGCACTATAGTTTCTTTCCTACAAAACTAGCTATCGTGCGCTTTTAAGTTACCAATTTATAATCCACTATCAAATCGGGCAGCTAAATATGTTACCGGCTATATTTCTTATTAGACCAGTGACAGGAAATCAATCAATGTGAATCAGAATGTCATAGAACACAGAGGCAGCAAATTACATACGTGGAGATGCAGGAAATTCGAAAAAGATGATGAAAACAAAATTACAACACTGCCTTTTCCACGGGCGACTGTTTAGGTCGTCAGCTGACCGCGGCGGGGATATACGTACACAGTGTTGCCAAGGTCTTCTTTTGTTCGCACCATTGGGCTAGTTAGGATTCGTTCAGAAGCGTAGATTTGCGAGTTTCCATTTCAAACGATATTATATTCTTGATTTACAGTGTGATGGGGTGGATAGCCTCTGAAGTATTATCCTAACTAACTAACATTGAGGAAAGCGGAATTGGGCTGGTTCTATATACTATTAAAGTTGTAGAGGTGTCGAGTGTTGAGTAGCCTATAGCTAGGCTACATTTCATACAAACGTTCATCATGGCTTTCTGTTGGTTGTACTACACATGTATGGTAGCCTATGTGGTGGTGACTGCATAGCCTAATAAAGTGATTGTTTGTGAGGGGGGATTGGGACATTGATGCAGATTTGATGAGTGCATGATTGTGATAATAATGTATGTGGTATTTCATTAATATTTAAATGATGTGACACGTAGGCCACTACTCATACAGTAGGCTATATGGGACTAGGCCTAGTTATATTTGGGGAACTCATAGTATCATGCATGCATGGCTGTTAAAGATAAACATATCAGAAAATGTGTGTGATAGGATTAAAATAGCTGAAATTGTCTGTTGTGCGGTATTAAGTGATTGGGCTACTTTTGGGCGAGTTTGGAGATGTGATGTGCGCTGGCAACCTTGGAATACACACACACACACACACGCACGCACGACACAATCTATAACTGAAAATTTTACCTTTATTAAGACTATAATCCACATTATATTAAGATTTCCATCGTGAGAAACAAATATCTACCACCATTACTGCTAATGTGCACATAGATGCACAACTAATGTCAAATTTAACAAAGTAAGTTAAGTGGGGAAGAGATGTTTACTGTCCGAGAAGTTTCGTATAATGACTATTATGGGTAGCGAACACTGGCATCAATTTATTATGCGCTTGCCAGATCTGAAACTAGTTTATAATTGTATAATCTAATATCCAGTAAAGTGGCTAATGACGATTATTTTATAAGTTCATCTCGAGTTTTTATACATATCATTTTAATTTTAGGACATGGCTACCTATCTATTAAAATATTAACAGGAATATTTTTCGAATGACTGCCATGTGTTTTTATGGGCCTAATCAAATATGTTTTATTAATCATAAATACTTTGTATATTGGACAATGTACTGAATAGAATGTTAGAGTAATATGTCTGTAACATTCATGACTATAGAAATCCAGTGATAATTTGATGACTGAGATTTTAAAAATTCAATTCACTCGATGGCAACAAATTTAGGTTGGTGTGAACCAAAGGCGGGAAAAATAGCAGACGAATTTTGTATTGTCCCCCATTAGGTTTGGGTGTGAAGGGGATCTGCCTTGTGTGAGCCAATCGACTTTCTGTAGACTCCCATTTTCTTTTATTCTTATGTATGACAGCTATTTCTATATTTTGCTAAATATTACTTTTATTGTAGTCGATATGTTATGATGTGACAATGTTAATGAATATTTATATAAGTACAGTAGTGGTTAGGGCTACTTGAACACCTCTTAACCCCATTATATCCAGGGCGGTACAATATTGTACTGCCCTCGGTACTTTAAGCCAATATAATATGTCATTTTTAAATAAAGCACAATGTTACAAATAATCCTGATCAAGACACTGGGAACACAACAAATAATGATTTTAAGCAAAAAAACAATGAGTTCAATCAGCCTGTTCTCTAATATTAACGATTTTTATCGTGAAAGGCGCTGAACATAAAGAAACCATACGATATGAAGTGAGACATTTGGCATAAAGGTTACACTCACCTGTAAGGTTGGACTGTGATTCCAGATGTACGATGAGATATAATTGTGAATTTTGTTATTCCCTTCATATCAATCTATCACTTTCTCTCCTATCATTGATCTTTACTTATTCCCTTAGTCTATGTCTCGATTCAGCCACCCCCAGCTATGGGGTATGCGCCTGAGTGTATACATACATACTGTACATACATCCATACATACAGACATACATCTGTAGGCCTACATACATAATATTATGGAATGAGATCATTACATATGCGGAGAGAGAGAGTGAAAAGTGACCATTTATAGTTTATTTACGTTGTGCATGAATGTAAATTTAAATGATAATGATAAATAAAACAAGAACTATTTGAAACAATTTAACTGTCTAAGGAGAACTGGCAACACCCTCCTCCTCAAATCTTGGGACGAAAGATGCCAGAATCGCAAAATTTTCATTGTTTACTCATTGCTTTTCAAGTAAAACTATAATTAATGGGAATAACATATTGTACTCTGGATGCTTATTTAATCTAGACAGATACTATGCGAATAAATATTGATAACTTGTTATACTAGGTGACTTACTTCTTCTATTTACCAGAGAGAGAGATAAACAAACGAGAGGCAGGCAGGCTCCTCACCCAGAGAGAGAGAGAGAGAGACAGACTGGCTCCTCCCCTTGTGGGTGACGTCACTGCCACTGCGGCCTCTGATTGGTCCTAATTTCCCCTATGATATATACTAGTCTCGACTTCGGAAATATGCGGCCGGGAGTGAGGGTAGAGGACAGCTCTCCAGGGCTGTTTACGTCACTCAAGCAGGGGTCCTAGGTCCAGGGCATCTGGCAACAGACGGGCAGCACCTCAGTAACACAGGAGGTGGTACTTCAGGAGGTACTCTCGAGGGGGAGGGGGAGGCTGAGGCAAAGCCAGACACTGTTACTTGAAGTCTGAGCCCGAAGGTGAAAGACTATTAGTGAGGTGTAGTTTGCATACATTACTCAGGATTTTCTGAAGTGCTATGCTAAATTGTTTGTGATTCTTGAGTCAAGGGTTTCGGGGTCATAGGGCTATGAAGAAAAAGGTTAAGTTGGCTGTTATGAGGTACATATTAATCCTAGCCTTGGAAATAAGATAGAAATACCTGGGCCTATCTCCAAGGTATCACCTTAACATTACATTCAACATCAGTGAGGCCGTATGTTGCTATAATCGAATTACCTGACTTATAACCTACATTTCTCGGCTGGGCTCTCGGGGTTTATAATTCGGTGCTGAGGACTCAATAGGAAACTCTACTTGTACCATCACAAGTACAGTCTGGTAGGGTAGATGTTAGTCCCATTTGTATTTATAATACTCAGGTCATTGGTGGTTGGATTGCATAAACAATTCTTCTGTGTAATCCAGATTTGGCTGGACTGCAGAAGGTGCATTTCTATTGGTTGTGGCCACGTAGAAGGAGGGTTGTAATTGGCTCCCCACGTCTGGTGGTGATTGGTGGTGGATGCCCTCTAGCCCCCTATAAGGCCGTGGGCTTGAAAGACCACGGCTGGGGATAGGTCTGGAGATGGGTAACTGTGGCAGAGGAGGCTGTCTGGAGAGGGGTGACTGAGGTATTTGGGGTGTCCTTCCTTGTCTCTTATGTCCTTGGGGTTTCGAGGAGGTTGTTTGAATGGCTGGCTATAAGGTGTACCGTTCCCTCTGGTACACGCTTGAGCCCGGTCATTTCAATATATATATATATTGTTACGTATCTTGATTCAAAAGTGGCTAACTAAATAAAACTAGATCGAACAGACAATATGAAAGGGTATCAAACAGCTGAAGGCCAATAGAACTTAAAATGTTAAAGTTTGTTCTGATGTTACTTGCTTTCCGTTAGCTATTGGGACAGTTATCCTTTATACTCTGATACACTTCAATTTAATCATGAAACTATTTAAAGTTATATAGAATTATTTTAATGTTTAATGTTAAGTAGGCTACTAATTACGAATAGAGAAAAGCTTGGTATGTAAGGGCTTTTAAGCAATTATAAACTAATTATATACTAAAGTAACTAATCTGGATTATCATTAACCCTTTGGCTGCGGCCATTTTTGGGCTATTTAGGGCATATTCAGGCACTCCTGAATGATAAATCAAGCATCTGCATTAAATGAAGTGTATTCTGCCGAAAACTAGGCGAGAATAGCTTCAAAATGACACCAGAACGGGCCCCGTACGTGGTCTGGTTCACCCGCAGTGGTGCCAGTGAAATGCGGGAAACCCGCTATTATGTAACACTCGCTCGCTTGGCTACACTGTTGGGAGACACAGAGAGAGACCTGCACGAGACACAGTCAACCTCAGTGAGCCGCTCGGTGCTCTGAGGGTCGGAGGTGGGCCCCTCACGCTCCCGCCCGCTGACACTCGATTTTTACGGTTTTTACAAGCTCTTAAAGCCTGGAAATTGCTGTAACTTGCCAGGACGTTCCAGAACGTCACCCACAGTGAAAGGGTTAAAGTATAAATATTATTAAGATCTTTTTATATATACTTAATTTAGTTTGCTAACCCTCTAAAGATTATGTTTTACTCTGTTTCTCTTATCTCGTTATTCATGTATTCATTGTCCTCTTTACGTATCTTAAATAATTATTCTTGTTGTTATTAGATTATCTAATTAGTTATTCTTATTTTTTCTTATTAATGCAAGACTTTTAATGAATCAATATAATAGATCAGGGAATATATAAAGTCACATATATAGTGGAATTGAATTTATAAAACAAATCAAGTATTTAACAATCATAAAAACATTAGGTGATTATGAAGGAAATTAACATTTAGTACTTCAGGATCGTTTCGTATCCGTTTTGGTTCACTTTAACTAAATAGAATAAATTTGGTTTGATTTACAATATAAACCTAAGTCACAATAATTTAATAGGACTTAAAACAATGTTAATTACTAATGACAATAATTTTACATAAAGTCATTTAGGTATTAACTTTAGTATAATGTCTAACAAATAAATTAGTGACTATATCACATCAAATCCCCAATATTCAATATCCAATCACAAACTTATATCTAATCACAGAAGTAAACACCAATCCAAAATAAATGTCTCTCCAATCACAAAATCTTAAATCAAATAAGGCTATGTTTCCGACATACCTCTGGTTAATTAACAGTCACGATTTCACTCACGAACTTACAAGTAGAGTTACGAGGACCGCACTACAAATAAAATAAAACCCTATTATACAATAATTATACAAGCCTGTCTCTCCATGCAGCTCTTTACTCCCCACACCTCAGAATGTAACTGGTTTGATCTATCAAATAGCTGTCCTTATATACGAGTCCATCACCCCACTAGTCCAATCAGAGTTTGGTTCAGGAGTTACGTCATCAGCTCAGAGGTGACGCTACGAATAGGAGGGTGTGGCAGGTTGTGTGGGCCAACCACAGGTAAGAGGTAGGCCGTTTTTCCAACCAGGTGAGTGGAAATTGGAGGGGAAACAGCTCAGGGCGCGCCAACTCTATCTCTCGTTGTCACGGGAACCAGCTAGAACCAGGTAGAAACAATTAGGGAGAACCAGCATGGGCGCTTTCTCTCTCTCTCACGCGTGCAGGTGTTCCAAGTCACGTACGCAAGAAACTCGCCATGAGGTGTGGTACAGTCACGAACCACAGCTTGGTGTCTTGTCACACATCACATCCTGGCTATCTCCGGATGTTACACCTCCCCCGCTAGAAAAGAGGTCAAGGGGAGGAAAGTATAATTATGACAATATTATAGATTCGTGACAAACAATCTGCTAGCACGTTCTGGACACCCTTAAAATGTTTGACATCTAAGGCGTACACCTGCAGCAACAAGCTCCACCTGGTCAGTCTTTGATTCTTGTTTTGGAACTTGTGCAAAAACTTTAATAGGTGATGGTCAGTATGGAACCAGGGGCAGATTGAACATAGACACTAAAGTATTGGAGTGACAAATTCAATGCTAACAGCTCCTTTTCTATTACAGAGTAATTACGTTGAGCAGAATTTAACTTTTTACTAAAATAGCAAACAGGATGCAATACATTACAGTCCTGGAGTAACGCGGCTCCGACCCCGATAGTACTTGCATCAACAGCTAGGGAGAAAGATCTGGTGAAATCAGGGGCACTGAGAACAGGATAGTTAGATAGAATGTATTTGGTAGCACTGAAAGCTTCCTCACATTCGGAGGACCACTCAAACTTCACATCCTTTCGAAGAAGATCTGATAAAGGTGCTGTTAACCTTGAGAAATTTAGAATAAATCTCCTATAATACCCAATCATTCCTAAGTATCATTGGATTTCCTTCTTATTTGTAGGCGTTGGGTAATTTAAAATAGACTCTACCTTAGCTTGAGGAGGTGCAACCTGGCAGTGTCCTACTATATATCCAAGATATTGGACGGCACTCTTAATGAAAGTGCATTTCTTTAAGTTAATTACTAGATTTGCTTCAGCAAGGTTAAAAAAAAGTAATCTGATTTGTTGTAGATGTTCTTCCCATGTATGAGAAAAGAGGAGGATATCATCGATGTAGACTACACATCCAGGCCCCCCCCCCCCCCCCCCCAGTCACCTGAATCATTAGGCGCTGAAAGGTAGCTGGAGCGTTTTTCAAGCCATAAGGCATTACTTCACAACAGAAGGCTTGATTATTTACAACAAAACATGAAATTTCCTTTGCTCGGGGAATAAGAGGTACCTGCCAATATCCTTTCATAAGGTCAATTTTACTAATATAACTGGCTGTGCTAATCTGGTCAATACAATCATCAATCCGTGGCAGTGGATAGGTATCATTTTTTGTTACGGCATTGACTTGTCTGTAGTCCATGCAAAATCTAGAACTCCCGTCTGGCTTAGGCACAGTTGTGACTGGACTACTCCACTGGTTTAAGCCCCTAGTAATTAGTTCATTTGACAAACTGAAATCTAATTCAACTTGCAGAATACTCCTGCTCTGTGGTGAGACACGGTATGGGAATAATTCGATGGGTGCTGCATCCCCGACATCTATGTCATGCACGGCCAATGAGGTGAGCCCTGGAGTATCACGGAACACACTGGGAGACTGGGATAAAACATGGATTAGTTGGTTAGCTTTCTCGGAGGGAAGATGACATAATTGTGTTGGTAATCCCCCCCATGCTACTGAATTACATTTAAAGTTTGATAGACCACAAGACAAGTCAAAGTCATTATCGATACCTTCAGGATCTGGGACAGTCTGTGCGAGATCTGTGGGTAAGGATTACGAAGATCATCACCCACACCAGGATGTCCACAGGTCCTTTCATTTATTACTGCCACAGAAGGAGAATCTGGAGAAGAGGAGTCAGGGGCCCTATGATAGGGTTTTAACATATTTATGTGAAATACTTGCTTAGGCTTCCTCCTGTCTGGGGTAGCCACTAAGTAGTTAGTAACACTCACCCTTTTTACTACTTTATATGGGCCTCTAAACTTTGCTGATAAAGGTTGGCCAAAAAGGGGAATGAGAACCAAGACCTCATCACCGGGCTGAAACGCCCTCACACAGGCTCTTTTATCGTACCATACCTTCATTGTGTTTATAGCCACTCTTAGATTCTGTGCTGCAAACTTGCACAAGGATCTCAGCCGGTTTTTGAACTATGACACATACTTTTGGAGATTTTGGTTCCCTTCCTGGCCAACTAGGCTGTCCTACAATAGCTGCAAAGGGCCACGTACCTGGTGACCGAAAACTAGTTCATTGGGTGAGAACCCCAGAGATTCAGTCGGAACCTCACGAGTGGCAAACAAAAGAAAAGGTACCCCCTTATCCCAATCGCCTCCAGTTTCTTCACAATATTCCCTCAACATAGTTTTAGAGTTTGATGGTATCGTTCGAGGATCCCTTGACTCTCTGGGTGGTAGGAGCTGGACTTCACATGGTCGATACCCTATTCCTTCAGGGACTGCTGAAATATATTGGAAGTTAAATTAGTACCTTGATCACTTTGCACCTCATTGGGGAAACCCATTCTGGTGAAGAATTTGAGCAGTTCCTTAATGACTGGTTGGGCTGAAGTATTTCGTAACGGAATAGCCTCTGGGTATCAAGTTGCCATTTCCATTATAGTTAACAAATATATATGTCCCTGGGATGTCTTTGGCAATGGACCAACGATATCCACTACCACCCGAGTGAAAGGGTTCTTGAACACTGGCAAGGGCACTAGAGGATGTACAGGCACCTTTTGATTAGGTTTTCCTGTCATCTGGCAGGTGTGACACACTCTACAGAACTCCACTACATCTGCACGTATTCCTGGCCAATGAAAGTGGGCTCTAAGGCGATCTAGTGTTTTCCTCACACCTAAGTGCTGCGAAGGGTATACTATGGGCCATTTCTAGAATATCTCTATGACAAGGTTTAGGAACGACTACCTGATGTACGTCCCTGCCCCATTATCAATAGGTCAGTGTGGCGGTCTCCACCTATGCCACAAAACTCCTTTCTTCATATAAAAACATTCACCCTTCTCCTTCTCACTCTCTTCTTCACTCACAGTCATCCGCTGCAACTCTACTAGGCCACTAGGACAATTAGGAGGGGATTCATGGTCATTTGTCTCAAGGTTAGCCATAAAAGTGTCAGACAGATCTACTACAGTCTCCACATCAGGCACAGTTAGAGCATCATTCACTACTCTTTCATCCCTTTTATCTACTTTCACAGTTGGTAGAATTATATCTGAGGGAACCGCTACTTGAGCCATAGATGGAGTGACAGCTACACTGGGAAAACCTTTGGCATCTCCTTCTCGAGCTCACCGGTCAGTGGCTCGTCAACAGGGGAAAGTGACGAAATGGGGTCTGGTCAGACCCTCTCACCAGCCACATCATTCCCCAAGAGGAGTGTTTCCCCAGGCACAGGGATGACCTGAGGCCTACACAAAGCTATACAGGCTTCACCCTTCAGCAAATCACACTCAATCTCTCCATTCACCAAGTAAGCAGAAAATTGACCTCCAACACCTCTCATTATTACTTGTTCGCCAGTTGGGCATTCAGTATAAGGATTTACCATGAGGGTGCTAGTAGAACCAGTATCTTTCAAGATTTTTACCTCATGTACACAACCATTTACTATATATCTTAATAAATAAAGGTCAATGTTTGTCTGTTTGTCAGTTACCCGACCTTTGTACCTTTGTTACTAAACTCCTCCCACAGTTTTGGTGCCAGGTGGGAGTGTGGGGCACCGTTGGAAAGCCCAGGCTTTGGAGATGGTTTTAGGCGAGTTTAGTGGAAATCAGAGACACATTTGTTTAATAAAATTTTCGGCAGAACTTATGTAGTATACGGGAGCGAAAAAAATGCGAAAAAAATGGCCGTTTGGGGCAGAAGGAGGCCTCCGATCGAAAAGGTGTATGGAACGAAAGTTGTTCGCAGCTCCCCAAAATGGGGGTACTGATGAGGTCAGATCCAAAATCGGAGGTCATTTAGCGGCCGAAATCGAGGTCGCCGTTTAACCCTTGTCTATCGGGCTAGGCGGTATATTTGACTGTGCCGCACAGCGGGGGGTTTCTACCATAAATGCGGTTGTTTCCGTGCTCTTTTTCATGCATAAACAAGACCCAGAGCGTAATACAAGTATGTATCCTTGAAAGGGCATAAATTGAGCTTTCCAATGACACCCGAACCATCCTTCTATGATTACTGGTTGTCTTGCAACGATCGTGCAACCGAAGGGCAAAATCGCTAAAATACGGTAATTTCTTTATATAATTACGTATGTAGCGAGGGAGTGAGGGTGGATGTAAGTGGAGTAAATCTCAGTAGGTCCACGGCGGCCGTGGCGAGCGGTCATGAGGTAACCCATGCTCCTCCATTCACTCGTCTCTCTCTCAGAGCCAATATTGCGCCAAAATTGCACTCGGACTTAAGGCGGGCCCCGTCACATAGTCCAAATTTTTCGATTCGGACTCAAGTCGGGCCCCGATCTTTAAGGATTAATGAGGCACAGGGAGGTTGAGGACGGTGATTATGGTTGTAGTAGTATTGTGATGATTGTGGTAGTAGTGATTGATGATGGTGATTATGGTAGTAGTAGTGATGGTGATTATGGTGATTACCCGGGCAACGCCGGTACCCCTGCTAGTATATACACATATATATATATATATATATATATATATATATATATATATATAATTACATATATTTTTTCAAACCTTTCCTGTTCCCGATAGTGAACAAATAAATACAAGTCCTCCGTTGCTGGTACCGAAAGGGATAAAAAGGTAATTAGAGAAAGAGGTACAGAATATCCCTGTCCCAGAGGGTAGGCTAATCGGATAATTGTCCTTCTTAAAAGATTTAAAATATCGCCATAAAGATGGCAGCACTATTATAGGATGCCAACAATGAATTTTCTGATTTTGTATATATTCTGTGAGCTTTCTAAAATGTGTCAGTCTCTCTGAATATGGGTACATAACATAACCCGAAACGTTAGATAATACAGATTCATAGCTCTTCCCTGTGTTTTCTCCTCCACCCAATCTATCTACCTGTCAGTATGGAACATTCACATATATACAGTATATATATATATATATGTATATATATATAATTATATATATATGTATATACAGTATATATAATTTTGTAGATGAAGAGTAGGACAAGAGCCACAACAGTATATATGTTGAGAATGATTTATTTGCAAATATTCGGACGTATCACCCATCCATCATCAGGCTATATGTCAACATACGATCCTAAAAAGAAAGTAGCTTAGTATAGTTATATGTTAAGTACAAAGCTTGTGAGGATCTCTTAACTTTTTGCAAAAGTAATAATACATTATATACACACACAAAAGAAAAACTTCATCCTTTTAACCAATAAATATGTTTTAAGTATAAAGCTTGGGAGGATTTCTTTACTTATATCCAACCATATAATAAAGAATATTACTGCACACTTGCCAGTGCTACGAAAATATTATGCAAAAACACACTAATGATTTTTGCGAAAATTATTGGAAAATTTTATCATTAAAAGTAAAATTATGTTTTCATTATTATGTTGACTAACACACCACAAAAGAAAAATATCTATTATATATATATATACAATTCAAAGGCAAGGCATTTAAGTTTATATTTTACACTTAACTAAACGAATATGGACATTCAAAATTGTATGTGAACAAAAAAGATAACACTATTTATAATATATATTAATTTAACCTATGAATATAACTTTGAAAAGGTATATGAAGTACATACACACATGTAGCCAGTGTTGCCAAATGTGCCAGACGTAAATTAGCTAGATTGAAGTATAAAATGCGCTAGAAATGCGTTAGGGAAACTTTCGCCCTAAATTATTTTTGTCTCCTCCCCTCCATATAGATCGATAATGATGATACTGATAATAGATAATATTTGTAATCGCAATATGAGCAATTATGATTTTTCGGATGATAATAATATTGATGTTACTACCATTACTTCGATATACCTAGCTACTACTAAACAAATAAAAATAATAATAGCAACATAGGCCTAACCTGTAGGATATTACTCGGTAGTTATTTTTGTACACACTGCTGTCACTGAACATAATTGTGCTAGCTTCTGACATATGAATCACAGTTAAAAATGAAGTATGTTCGGCTATTAACATTGCTATTCGTCCTTCAGCTTGGCTAGTTGACCGGCGCTGGGTGTCACTAATGTGTGAGAATGGTAATTTAATTTGTCTTGAGCTAGAAAAAGGTTCTGCAGCTCGAACATGTTTCACAGAAGTTGTATGTCGTCTTAACCTGACAAGCGCGATATAGACCTAGGTGCTAGGGTAGTTATTTGTGCATTTCTAGCCCTGGATTCTGACAGAATTAGTTATATTTACAATATAAAGCATTATTTGTTTTCGGTATGCTTTTATTTTACATATATGATGTATATATGAACCTTCAAGAGTGCTAAAATAAGTGGGAAAAGCATTTAGGTGGTGAAAAACGAAGATATTGGCCACCCGGTCATAATCTCAGGCGAGAGAGAGCCACAGGCAGCCCTCCCCTCTCGCTGTCTGGGAGTCAACTGAGACGAGCGGGGCGGTGTGTGCCGGTGTCTGGGTGTTGCATAACGATCTTTTATGCAACCCACTTGTGCTACATTATCGCGGGAGAGAAAAATAACCGATAAATGATGATAATAAGAGGATAAATAGGTGATAATTGAGGAGGGGGAAATAAGGTGGGGAAGGAGGGGAGGGGGAGGGGTGAGAAACACATGGATGAGTACTAGAGGGGAATTATCTCACCTAGAGACAAAATCCTTTGTTTTGATAGGCCCTTTTTTTTTTTTTGGAAGGCTTTTTTTATGGTCTTGCTTCCGTGAGGCCTATCGCGTTCCCTATAGGAAGCCTTCCGTGAGGCCTATCGCGCTTGCCGGGTTAAGTCACTGAGTTTTGCTAGTAACTCGTATTTACAAAACAAACAAAAAGCTTAGTCCTGTCTTGTTCTACAGGTCTGAGCCAATCCTTTAACTCTGGAATGGATTCCCAGCTCTTCCTGTATGTTTGAGTGTACATTGGCCCCATTCTGGGAGTTAATCGGGCATTTATTAAATTAGGCTGATTGAATGTTTACACTTTGAAGACAAGTGGAGACAACTAACGACAGTTGCCCGCGGTGCCCGGTCTCACCGTCACCGTGCGGTATAGTTGACACGTTTAATACGGAGCAGTTGCCTTATAGTCAAATTTCTACTGAGCTTAAATTGCTGTAAGTACAGACTCAAGAATTATGATTAGTAATATTGTTTAATGTCTTATAAACGTCAATGATATATCCTGTAAAATTGTTGGAAATATTGCAATTCTAACACCCAAAAATAACATATGTGTGAAATAGCAACACTAGTTTGAAAATTATCACGAAACAAGAAAACTATAAGCCAATCAGGGAGTCCTAATCCTGTTGATTTCGTGTGTAGCTTAGAGTATACGAGTAACGATGTATCTACCTTAATTTAGGAAGAAGTGTACATGTATGCTTAACTTACTAATGATTGTGGCTTCTTAGAAATGCGCTAGAACATGCACCAAATAAAAAAAAATGCACTAGAAAATGCGCTATGCGCAAAGTACGAAACTTATGCGCTGTTTGTGATGCCAATGCGCTAGAACTAGCGCATTTCGCGCTAGTTTGGCAACACTACATGTAGCTTACTATGATGTTGAGAAACTGCTGTGTAGGTGGTGACTGGTGGTGACTAGGTGGTGACTGGTGCTGTGGTAGGTGGTGACTACAGTTAACTCCTAGTTTATATACACACAAAATATGAGCTGCCAACTATGAATTTACAAAAGTTACCGAAATGAACTAACTAAACAAAAAGAAAAAACACCTGGACCTCAAGAAATTTAGTTCATATATATATATATATATATATATATAATTTTATAATTATATATATACTGTATATATATATATATATATATATATATATATATATATATATATATATATATATGTGTGTGTGTGTGCTTTTACGGGGAACGGCCTTCTGCTCCCTTATGTTTAGCCCCATTATCTATGGAGTTTTAAGACGTTTGCTCCATTAGTTTGGCGCTTTTAAATAAGATTTGTCTTTGCCATTTATTTGCCAATATTATAACAATTTATGGCATGTATGTGTCGATTATATCTTGTCTTGTTCCACCCACAGTTGTATTGTTTTACCCACAGTTGTATTGTTTTACACACAGTTGTATTGTTTTAACCACAGTTGTATTGTTTTACACACAGTTGTATTGTTTTAACCACAGTTGTGTTGTTTTACACACAGTTGTATTGTTTTACACACAGTTGTATTGTTTCCCTCACAGTTATATTGTTTTACACACAGTTGTATTGTTTTACTCATAGTTGTATTGTTTTACACACAGTTGTATTGTTTTACACACAGTTGTATTGTTTCACTCGCAGTTGTATTGTTTTACACACAGTTGTATTGTTTTACTCACAGTTGTATTGTTTTACACACAGTTGTATTGTTTTACACAGTTGTATTGTTTTACACAGTTGTATTGTTTTACTCACAGTTGTATTGTTTTACACACAGTTGTATTGTTTTACACACAGTTGTATTGTTTTACACAGTTGTATTGTTTTACTCACAGTTGTATTGTTTTACACACAGTTGTATTGTTTTACTCACAGTTGTATTGTTTTACACACAGTTGTATTGTTTTACTCACAGTTGTATTGTTTTAACCACAGTTGTATTGTTTTACACACAGTTGTATTGTTTTACACACAGTTGTATTGTTTCACTCACAGTTGTATTGTTTTACACACAGTTGTATTGTTTTACTCACAGTTGTATTGTTTTACACACAGTTGTATTGTTTTACACAGTTGTATTGTTTTACACACAGTTGTATTGTTTTATCCAAAGTTGTATTGTTTTACTCACAGTTGTATTGTTTTACTCACAGTTGTATTGTTTTAACCACAGTTGTATTGTTTTGCACACAGTTGTATTGTTTTACAAACAGTGGTTTTGTGTCACTCACAGTTGTTTTGCTTCACCCACAGTTGTCTTGCTCCAGTCACTATATAAACCCAACAGTTTTCTCCCCATAGTAACTTCGCTTTACCCACGACTGACCACTTGCGAGTTTAACCCACTGAGCCCCAGCTAGTTATACGGTAAATAAATGTACCACCAGGGACCGGCAGGTTTTGATTTGTTTTTTCCCAGAAACAATAGCGAATGGGTTAGGAATGAAGGAAAAACTACAAAAAACTATCAAAAAGGGCAAAAATTGGTCCTACGGAGCCCCCGAAAACGGATTTTACATGAGTAAAAAATTGAAGGCAAAAACACCCAAAAACCATGTTTTTGCACAGTCACGCGGTTGGACTTTGAGAGTTTTCAACCATCAGCAAGGTTGCATGGGATACTTACACAGTTACCATACAAATCTGAGCCCTCTAGGTGCCATAGGACCGGAGTAATTAACATTGACGGCACGTTTCGTCGCTGGGGTTTAGCGTTACATACATTGCCGACGACACGTTGTCGTCGCTGGGGTTCAGTGGGTTAAGGCTATAAGACAGTTGGAATTTGTTCATAGATATATGGCAGAATTACGCGCTGGAAGATGTGTGTATTGGTCTTTCCTCTCACTAAAACGTTAGGCTTTTCATAATGCAGTTGGGTCTGAGTACATGCATAGATTGATATCCAGAATTCGAAAATGGATATTAATCGTGATCGTATACTCAACCTTTAACTGTGTTGGTGGTGTAATGGTTTAGGTGCTTATGTTCTGAGTGTGATGTCCCGAGTTTGAATCCCGGGAGGATTATTTGCTTTTATCAATTTATTAAAATACATTGGGGTTTGTAATGGAATATTAATGTTAAGAACGGCGTGTTCCATAAAACAAATATTTAAACTCAAATTTATTGTACTTGTTATCCATCAAAAACCTTAATTATTATTGTATTTCTGTAGCATACGATGTTTACGGATCCAACTTCCATATAGCCTGAAACTTGCATGTGGTCATTTTGTAGTTGGTTAGATAAGGTCATAAGCTCCTCAGTAAGAGACATCGGCCATTGTGTTATGTGGAGTTCATTTTGGTGCCTTAAGGGGAGATGGGCCGTTTTTCTAGTCCCCCGTTCTTCCTCATGTTTAGCCCCATTTGTGTTCAGATAATTAAGACGTTCGGCCCATTAGTTTGGCCATTTTAAGTTTTTTCGCCCCATGTCTTTGTCAATATTAAGACTTTTCGTGTCATTTAGGTGTCGATATTTTTCCGGACGAGCGATAGCGAACTTGTTATTTTCGAAAAATGTACAAATTTATCTTGAAGGAGGGTCTTGGGGGATGTTGTTTATGCTTTTTGGAGGTCTAGAGAAGAAACTGATAAAACAATACAAATATAAACAAATGAGCAAATAAGAACGACCCATCTCTCCTTAATTATCAAACAACTTGGTGGTGTTTGGTTTTCGAACATGTCTTGTTTAACCCATTCTGTACCGGTGACGTCCTGTTCATTATATTCTACCCACTTTTATACAACGTTATGTAGCTTAGGAAGGACGTGTATTCATTAAAAAGCTGTATACTATCTCATTTAAGCCTTTTAGCTGCCATTTATCCTTCTCAAGCTATATAAAATCGTCCAATTGTAGCTTAACTCAAATATGAACAACAACGCAGGTACAGAAGGGTAAAGGTGGGTCGATAATTTATTTCCAATGATTGTATATTTTTTGTATTACTATACTGTATATACTCCTTAAATTAATCTGCTCTCTAGACCTCTATCAAGCTTAAACAAATGCCCCTTCGAGATATATTTGTATATCATTCATTAGATAAAAGTCTTGGCCGAAGGCCGGTTCCTACAAAGATACAGGCCCGCCATCGGTTGCCACCAAATATAATCGAAATCGAAATGCTACGAAAACTTTTAACGTTGACAAATAAATGGAGCACAAGGTCTTAAAATTACCATATTAATGGGGCATATATTTTAAAATCTCATGACTAATGTGGTTAAGCATGAGGGAGAAAGGATACAGACAACACATACCTCGCCTTAAATCCATACGTCAAACTATAACCTCCCTTTAACATCATCTAACTTATCTCATTATTTTAACCTTGTCCTCATATTCTAACCTGTCTTATCTAAACAAAGCTAATCTTATATATCGCCTCATGTTATCCAATTATATCCCTAATGTATTCCAACTTTTAATAACTTACCTCAATTTACTTACCCGAACACACTTAACCGAAAACAACAACTCTAACATCGTGCACAGACAGACTTGTGAGCGAAGTGCCTTGCCACCGGTTTCCTTTCTAAAACAGTTTGTGGTGATCGTTCCTTCATGAATCGTACGCTGTTAGTTACCTACAGTATAATGAGAAAGTTAAACACCGGTGGCAAAGAGTCCCGAACACACATACCTCAATAACAATTATCCAACCACTTTATAACTACTGCTAAAACAGCTTCCTGCTGTGTGTGATCAACCGTATTCGTGGGTTCTCAGCCCCGCACAGATTTGCTTTTCTGTCAGGGGTACTATGCACCTATGTATCGAGTGCTATTCACATGTGTGGGGAGGTTCCACCCATACCACACTTCTCGAAAGCATAGGGTCAAAAACATTTCGTCTCATCAACTAACATCTACATACTAATTCCTTTCAATCTCTCTCAACAGGCTACAATGTTGCATCGCTCTCAGTCTCCACCGCTATTACAATAATCAAGTCTTCCTTACGGAGACTAGGTGGCACCCGGGCGCGCCGCCATCCAACACATTCCCACCCCAGAGTGCACCTAGTTACCAAGCCTTTCTTCCACTCAAAAAGTAAATTTTGGAACTCTCTCCCTCATTCTATCATTCCCTCATCCTATGATTTGAACTGTTTCAAGTTCCCTATGTCCAGACATATGATCTGTAACGTACTTTGAACTCGACTGTGCAACCCTTTCAACTTGGTGGTGACACTGGTGTGGTAGGTTTTCCTTCTGTCTCTTTTTTACACACACACACACACACGCACACACACACACACACACACACACACACACACACAAAAACACACAAAAACACACATACAAATTATGATATTTTATGCATGAATGAAACTAAATGTGATGATGTTGATATGGTAAATGTAAGAGAAAGAATGGAGAGTATTGGCTTTGATATAGTGTACAAGAATAGGAGTCAACTAAGTAGATTTAAGTCTGGTGGCATTATTATTGCAATACAAAAGGAACCTGGTTTGAAGTGGAAATATTTAAAGAATAGCTATGAATCATTTTTAGCAATAAGGATATATAAGAGCAGTATAGGTTATAATTTACAGAAACATCTGATAATAAGTGCAGTTTACATTCCACCCAGTCATTCAAGGTATGGAAAAAACAGAACATTTTGATGAATTAGAAATGTTTTTATTTAACTATAATAATTATGATAATTTTCATATTATGTGTGGGGATTCCAATGCTCATACTGGAATAATGAATGATGTAGTCCAGATTGATGATGATAATGATGGTGTAGATATATATACATTTAATTCTGTCGTCACTGCCCTAAGTGAATTGAATATTGAACCATGTAGAGTTAACCAAGATGTAATCCTGGATAGAAGTACTTATGGTAAAAAGTTAATTGTAGTATGTAGAAATAATGAAGTACTTATTTTCAATGGAAGGTTAGATAAAGATTTTGGAATTGGAAAGGTTACAACCACATTTAATACAACTTTGGATTATGTAATTGGTTCACTTCAGTTAATGAAAAGTGTCTCTGAATGTGTAGTGTTACGACTGGGGTTCAAATATATCAGGGCTCTTATTCATTGGACTAGTAATGGCATAATTGCTACAACGGAAAGCGCTAGATCGAACCTCTGATGTATATTCCCAGTGAACAAAGAACACAAATACTCTACAGAGTTCTATATGCAATAATAGGCTATCAAACTCTCAATAAATGTGCGTCTACTCTAGGCTTAATGTTATGTGAAAACAGCCTATTACTACCTATAACCGAAGGTGCTTGGTTATGGTATGCAAAGTAAGGTGGTAAGAGAAGTTACAGCTAACGTTACTTTAATCAATAAATGTCAGGCACTCCTGCATGAAAGAAAGTGCACTAAAGTCCTTCAACACCAACAAGGCATCTTCTTTAAATGTTAGATGCTATAAAGATGCTCGTATCGGAAATGGAACCCAAAAAGGCAGGCAGCGGAACAATGCTCGTGCAGGCTATGCACACAAAAAGGCAGAATATATAATGCAGTCGGGGCCAAGAATATCCTAAACGCTACAACAATAATAATCGCCAGGACAATGCAGTATTCCTATCAACAAAAAGAGCCTAAGTCGTTTGTGTCTCAATACATCAAACTAGGCTGCGAAATGCTTGTGTAATCATAAATGGGTATGCATAAAAAAGAGTAATTAGGTTAATATACTTAATGTCTACTGTGACTGATAAAGTCTAGCTAGTGTCAATGATACGAGATACTGGTGCGCATGACATGCCGCATAGCCTAGTGCAAATCTCAAGTCTGTGCGTCAAATATTACGTTATAGGGAAGGGTAGCTCTCTTGAGAAACCTTAATACCGAAGTATTAAGCGTTCTCCTGGCGTACCTCAAAGACAAACAACGAGCTTAGAACAGTGCAGAATGGTATAGGCAAAAAGCCCTCATTCGTGCATGCTCTACTCTCAATGGCACACAGACTAGAATTTACTCAATCAACTCCAGTTCTCAGGTATGTCGTGCAGCTTTTTACCTACAGCCAGCACTCATAGGAAACAATACCTTATAATATCAGACCCCTAGTCTAGCATTATCTAATCCAGCAGAACACTAATTATTATAGGAAGCGGTACTAAACAATATGGATGCTAACCAATGCTTCGTGATCAACTTATCTTAACAACTAAACATACATAGGTTATATCAGACCTTAACGCACAATACAACTGGCCAGCATGAAGCTGATTTTGCAGAGTAAACCAGAGGGAGTATAATATTAATAAAAGGTGGTGAAAGATATGGAAAATGAGAGAGATAGGCAGAGGAAAAGATTCTCAGGTGCAGTGCAGGCGACAGGTAGCAAGGGATGAGATAGATGCGTTCTAGAAACCAGATCTGAGGGAGAGAGTGGCGAGGAACTGTATATATACTCGCACTAGCTCGAGCCGCGTGGGAAAAAAGCGGTTACAAGTCCTCTAGCCACTAGCAAGGGAGCTAGCAGCATGGTAAGGACCTCTCTCCACCAACCCCCACGAGGCAGCCAGCCGTGACGTCATCGAGCGGGACAAAAACACTGCGCGCTCCCTCTCACTCTGTTCTACTCTCTCTCTCTCTCTCCCAGATCCCATCATTACTAGTTAATGATAAAACATATACTTTACAATTAAATATATAAAGCCTTGACATGGGTGAAAACAAAGAGCCTTTCTGGACTGCCCATGACACAAGCTTTCATATGAAATAAAGCACACTCTAATACATAAACTGTAGCCCCATCCACTGCCCTGGCGATCCTAGTGAGTCACTGTAGGACAAGCCATGCGGTTCTAACGGAGTGGTTAACGTCACAGTAGTGTTAGATTTTGATCCTATGTATTCTGATGTGCATTGTGGATTTCATTTACAGTTAAGACTGGATAGGCCTAATAGCAACAACAATAGTAATAACAGCTGTAATGTAAATTTTAATGATAACAATGAAGCTATTAACTCTATTGATTGTAATAATGGAAATGTTACTAATAATATTAATAATACAAGTGCAACAACTGATACTGGACGATTTGGGGATCAGGTAAATCCAGGAAGATGGAAAAATTATAGAAAGAATGAATATGAAATTAATATTTATGTAGGTACAGTACAAGAATTGATTACTCAGGTAGATCTTTTGACGGTACAAGAAATTAACATGGAAATTAACCACATCTTAATTGACCCAGCACTGAAAGTATTCCCTCCAAAGAAAAAGAAAAAATATGTAAAGTCTAGTAACAATGTAAGTATGTATGGATATGACAAGGCAAGCTGGCAGAGTAGGAAAGTGTATCACAAGGCTAAGCAGAAACATAATAGGGCCAAGAATAATGTCAATTATAGCAATATGTTATGTACAAGTAAGAAATATAAAGCATAATTGAAAAGAGTTAGGAACAAGGAGAAAGCTGATCTGATTAAACAGATTAAAGAAAATAGGAAAAAAGATCCACTGACATTTTGGAGAATATTAAATGAAAAATAAATAGTAATGACAATGACCTATCCCTAGATAACTTTTATGAAAATTTTAAAGATCTTGCAAGTGAAGAGGAAGACAATGAAGGTACTCAGTATGCAATTGATTTGAATAATGCAGAGTCTCTAAATGACCCAATAACTGCCAGTGAAGTATTTAACCCTTTATTAGCGGGGTCGGACTTAAGTCCGGTACGAGATAATTGGACTAAATGGCGGGGTCGGACTTAAGTCCGTGGGTGTATTCCCACCCTAATTTAGGTGGAAAGCGGAACCTGGTGGTCAGGCGGTATACTACAAGGGCCCACCCACATATCCCCACTGCGTGACCGTGACTCAGTGACCCTCAAGCAGCCATAATGGAAGGTCAAGATTTGCCCGTGTTCGATTCGGTGGCCGCCATCCCTAGTGCGTCGCGCCACCCTACTAACCACTCCCGGCTTACCACCCAGGAACTAGATATCATGCTGAACTCTTCAGAACTTTCTAATAAGCTGTTGGATGAAACCGTCGAATGTCTGGGTGAGAGTTTTGGTAGTGTGGATGACTCGGAAGACGAAAATAACCCGATCATAGGCTTTCATCCCAAGCATAATTTGCGTGGGGTTGATGTTGAGGTTGATGTTGGACAGACCGTTGACCATATTGAAGACGTTCCTGACGAAGAACATACTGGTGTGGGTGTTGGTAAGTACAATTTATATTTTATAATTGCTTGAAAGTTTGATTGCAAGCATTTTATCACCTTACGAGCGGGTGGTGGAGTATATTTCCCTGTGCCGCCCAGCGGGTTTTTTTTTTTACCCTAAATGGGGTTGTTTCGTGCTCTTTTTCATGCATAAACAAGACCCAGAGCGTAATACAAGTATTTATCCCTGAAAGGGCGTAAATTGAGCTTTCCAATGACACCCGAACCATCCTTCTACGATCATTGGTTGTCTTTCAACGATCGTGCAACACGAGTGCAAAACCCTAAACTACGGTAATTTCCTTATATAATTCCCTGTAGTAGGTCCACGGCGGCTGTGACGAGCGGTCAGGAGGTACATTATGCTCTAATCACCGCTCCGCTCTCTCTCAGAGCACATTACGTCCTCAAAATTGCACTCTACAAGAAATGTCCTTTGCATTTTATAGCGTATTATTTGCAGGCGTTCGGTAAATTTCTCACGATAACCAGGGTATACGGTACATTTCTCACGATAATATAAGCAACAACGAAGCTTGGCGAAGATTGTGGTCTACAATATACCTTTTTATAATTGCATGTGACCTTGTAATTGCTTGAAAGTTTGATTGCAAGCATTTTATAGCGTATTATTTGCAGGCGTTCAGTACATTTCTTACGGTAATACAAACAACGAAAGATTGAATATTTGTGCTTGGCATTATATGATTGTGGGGAACAGATGTAGGCCTACCGTATATATTATTTTATCATAATATATGATACATATGTAACATTGTTATATTATCACGACACTCTCTCTCTCTCTCTGTCTCACTCTCTTTGTGTCTACACCTTTGTACTCCTTGGTACTCTCTTTCTCTGATGTAGGCCAGGGCACGCCCCTAACTAATCTTCTCTTCCCTCCCAGGGAAAAATCACACCTAGCAGATGTTCTTGACCTCTCTCTCTCTGTCTGTCTCTCTACCTATATATACATTTATAATTGCATGTGACATTGAAATTGCTTGAGAGTTTGATTGCAAGCATTTTATAGCGTATTATTTGCAGGCGTTCGGTAAATTTCTCACGATAACCAGGGTATACGGTAAATTTTTCACGATAATATAAGCAACAACGAAGCTTGGCGAAGATTGTGGTCTACAATATACCTTTTTATAATTGCATGTGACATTGAAATTGCTTGAGAGTTTGATTGCAAGCATTTTATAGCGTATTATTTGCAGGCGTTCGGTAAATTTCTCACGATAACCAGGGTATACGGTAAATTTTTCACGATAATATAAGCAACAACGAAGCTTGGCGAAGATTGTGGTCTACAATATACCTTTTTATAATTGCATGTGACATTGAAATTGCTTGAGAGTTTGATTGCAAGCATTTTATAGCGTATTATTTGCAGGCGTTCAGTAAATTTCTTACGGTAATACAAACAACGAAAAATTTAATATTTGTGCTTGGCATTATATGATTGTGGGGAACAGATGTAGGCCTACCGTATATATTATTTTGTCATATATATGATACATATGTAACATTGTTATATTATCACAACACTCTCTCTCTGTCTGTCTAATCCTCTCTGGGTCTACCTATATACTTGTATAATTGCATGTGACATTGAAAGTGCTTGAGAGTTTGATTGCAAGCATTTGATAGCATATCATTTGCAGGCGTTCAGTAAATTTGATAAATATATCAAAATAAGTCCTGTGGGACTATGAAATAGCTATTATTGGACAAGGACAATATTTTGTTCATACCTCCACTGGAACATCAACAACAATGTCAACAACGTATCGCAGTCGGCAGTGTGCAGTACTGCCAATACGTATAGCGACTTCCGCTAGATCTAGAGACTTTACTTCGATCTAGCAGCAATGACTTACACTAGCGGTTTTGTTTTGAAATTTCAGAACAATTTCGAAGTGATATTATATGGATTTTGCCAATTCATATTTCTAGTGGTATTTATCATGTCTTACATCTAACAATATATGCTAGCGGATTTAACTTCAATTGGTAACCCTCCCGCTCCATTCGGCTCGAAGAAAATCGATAATGGTGGCACTTTAGTAAACAGGTGATAAACATAACCGCATGCGTATCGGTTTGGTGTATCGGTATTATGGTAAGTTGGCTACCTACTATTGTTTATACGATATAGTAAGTAATGATAAGTAAATTATTATATATTATATATAAAACAAAAACAAAATTCCTGCAAAGCAAGCGAAACAGAGAGAGAGAGAGAGAGAGAGAGAGAGAGAGAGAGAGAGAGAGAGAGAGAGACAATGCAGAAACTGAACTGAAGAAAGAGTGAAAAAGATATAATAATACAGACATTTTTACAAGCAAATAAAGAAAGGGATTATAGAAAATAATAATGAGAATTACATATACGGATGAGGAAGAGAGAGAGAGAGAAAGAGAGAGAATACAGAAACTGAACTGAAGAAAGAGAGTGAAACAAATATAATAATACAGAAATATTACAAGCAAATAAATGAAATAGAGGGATTAGTTAGAGAAAATAATAATGAGAAATACATAATACGGATGAGGAAGAGGGAAAGCGAGCGAGCCAGAGAGAGAGAGAGAGAGACAGGAGGCGTGAGAGAGATTAGAGAAAATAGAGAGATTGCAAGCATTTTATAGCGTATTATTTGCAGGTGATCAGTAAATTTCTTACGGTAATACAAACAACGAAAGATTGAATATTTGTGCTTGGCATTATATGATTGTGGGGAACATATGTAGGCCTACCGTATATATAATTTTTTCATATATACGATACATATGTAACATTGTTATTATCACGCACTCTCTCTCTCTCTCTTGTCTCTTCCTCTCTGGGTCTACCTATACATATATAATTGCATGTGACCTTCAAATTGTTTGAAATTTTGATTGCAAGCATTTTTTAGCGTATTATTTGCAGGCGTTCAGTAAATTTCTTACGGTAAGGTAGGCAAAAGGCAGTTATGAGATTGAGGTAGGGAAAAGGCAGAACTGCCTATAGCGAGTGTATGAATGGGATTGAGGTAGACAAAAGGCAGAACTGCCTATAGCGAGTGTATGAATGTGATTGAGGTAGACAAAAGGCAGAACTGTCTATAGCGAGTGTATGAATGTATGTATGAATGAATGACATGGATGTATGAGGTGGACCAAGAACCAGATGGATGGATGAGATTCGAAACTTTGATAGACGTATATATCACGGTTTACGGTAGAAGTAATTCCTTACAATGTACCGTACATCGTGATATATACGCCTATCAAATGATTGCCATCAATATACGGTATATATATATATATATATATATATATATACCGTGATATATACGCCTATCAAATGATTGCAATCAATATACACCAATATACAGTATATATATATATATATATATATATATATATATATATATATATATATATATATATATATATATATATATATACCGTATATTGATTGCAATCATTTGATAGGCGTATATATCACGATGTACGGTACATTGTAAGGAATTACTTCTACCGTATACCGTGATATATACGTCTATCAAAGTTTCGAATTTCATCCATCCATCTGGTTCTTGGTCCACCTCATACATCCATGTCATTCATTCATACATACATTCATACACTCGCTATAGGCAGTTCTGCCTTTTGTCTACCTCAATCACATTCATACACTCGCTATAGGCAGTTCTGCCTTTTGTCTACCTCAATCCCATTCATACACTCGCTATAGGCAGTTCTGCCTTTTCCCTACCTCAATCACATAACTGCCTTTTGCCTACCTCAATCACATGTGGATAACACCTCCTGGGAACACCACAAACAAAAAATGAGTCTTCAACACTACCCCATAGGGTGATTTGGAAATGTGTTGTGAAATAATATATATATAAAACAAAAACAAAAACCTGCAAAGCAAGCGAAACAGAGAGAGAGAGAGAGAGAGAGAGAGAGAGAGAGAGAGAGAGAGAGAGAGAGAGAGAGAGAGAGAGAGAGAGAGAGAATGCAGAAACTGAACTGAAGAAAGAGTGAAAAAAGATATAATACAGAAATATTACAAGCAAATAAATGAAATAGAGGGATTAGTTAGAGAAAATAATAATGAGAATTACATATACGGATGAGAAGAGAAAGAGAGAGAATACAGAAACTGAACTGAAGAAAGAGTGAAAAAGATATAATAATACAGAAATATTACAAGCAAATAAATGAAATAGAGGGATTAGTTAGAGAAAATGATAATGAGAATTACATATACGGATGAGAAGAGAAAGAGAGAATACAGAAAACTGAACTGAAGAAAGAGTGAACAAGATATAATAATACAGAAATATTACAAGCAAATAAATGAAATAGAGGCATTAGTTAGAGAAAATAATAATGAGAATTACATATACGGATGAGGAAGAGAGAAAGGGAGCGCGAGAGAGGGAAAGCGAGCGAGCCAGAGAGAGAGAGAGACAGACAGACAGGAGTGAGAGAGAGAAAGAAAGAGAGAGAGAGAGAGAGAGAGAGATAATACAGAGAATACAGAAATAAGGAGAAATAAGAGAAAAATAAGACCGATTACCGAAGGAATAGTAGACGCGCGAGAGGCCGAAGTCAGGCCAAAGCGAACGCATCCGAACGCGCCCGGGAAATAGACCAAAAAGTACCTCCTCTTCCTCACCTCTTTCCACCCTCCACACTCATTCATAACATCCATTCATAGACTTATATGGGGAGACGAAGAGTTGCTCTTTCCAAAAATGATCGTTTCGTTTCGCATTGGAGCCAGAGTAACAGCGCTAGGGCGAGTGAAATTGAGCGAATATTTCGGGATTATGCCCGCTGAGCGGTACAGTGTAAAATACCTTACCACCCGCTAAATAAGGGTTAAGAATATTAACCCGGCAAGTGCTGGAAGACTCTTAAGAGTTCCCCGGGCAACTGCGGGAAGACTCTTAAGATCCTGGGCCTAAAAAAATCCATTTAAAACACCCCAACAAAAATTGAACCCTTTTTATTTTTTTTGCCCCTGGGCCATGCCAAATATCACTCCTCCACATCCCCTCCTTCCCCACTTCCTCCCCCCCCCCCCTCCCCTCCTTCAATTATCACCTATTTTCCCTGTTATTCCCTGATTCTGTGGTCTATTTTCGTGCTAACATTAGCGAGTTGCTAGTAGGGCGTTGTCATCACTGTTCCCAAGCGAGTGCAAGAGAGAGAGAGAGAGTATCGATCGACAATCTCTCTCCAGACGTGGGGAGGAGTGGAGGGGAGGGAGGTTGCCTCAGCCATAACTTATGTAACTCCCGGCCTGTATCGCCGATTTTGACCATCCAAACGCTGTTTCCACTTGTTTTATTGCTGTAACAGGTTAATACCTTTATAATCAACATAAAATAGGCACATATGGATAAGTATTAATACTATTTATGGTAAAATAACGATGTTAGTGATGGGAACAGCTCAAATACGTGCACACAGGCGTGTGGTGTCTCATACCCCCCATGCGCACGTCTTAGGTTAAGAAGTTAAAAAACAATAAGTCACCTGGAAATGACAAGATCATAAATGAATACATTAAAAGTAGCCAAGATTTGCTCTGCCCATTGTATGTTAAATTGTTAAAAAAAAATTGGATTCTGGAGATATACCAAATGAATGGCTGCTTGTTGGTAGTATAATTCCGCCGTATAAAAATAAAGGCGATATTAATTATACTAATAATTATAGGCGGATAACATTGGTAAGTTGCTTAGGGAAGCATTTTACATCTATTTTGAATGAAAGATTAAATACTTTTTCTAATGAAAATACTATTTTAAATGAAACACAAGCTGGTTTTAGGCAAGGATACAGTACAGTAGGTCATATGTTCTTACTTAACACCTTACGAGCGGCCTATGCGGTTTATTATATGTACCGCACAGCGGGGTGTTTTTAGCCAAAATAGGGCTGTTTACGTGATCATTTTCATGCCTAAATAAGACCCAGAACGTAAAACAAGTACCTATCCCTGAAAGGGCATAAACAGAGCTTTCGAATGACACCATAACGATCCTTGTATGATGGATAGTTTTCTTGCAATAACCGTGCAACGCGAGTGCAAAAAGCAGGTAATTCGGTACTTTCGGTACATAATTGAGTATGTAGCGAGTGAGAGAGGGAGGAGGGAGCTGAGATTTGTGTCAGTAGGTTCGCCGCGGTGGTCTGGAGCAGTCATACGCTCGCTAGTCTCCTGCCACCACTTGTCTCTCTCTCTCAGCCACATTACGTGCTGAAATTGCCACTCGACCTATGTCGAGCGCCGCCACATAGTCCAGCTTTTTTTAACTCGACTTATGTTGCTCGCCGCTAATTAAGGGTTAAATCAATAATTGACTTGTTTTGCTGGAAAAAGATAAAATTGTTTTGCTTGTTTGTGGACTACCAGAATGGTATGGAGAGAAGGGCTGTGGTATAAATTGGTAAGTCAGAATATAAATGGTAAGATATTAAGGGTAATTAAAAACATGTATAACAACATCAAATCTTGTGTTATGTTCAATCAACAGGTGTCTGATACATTTATATGTAACAAGGGTGTAAGGCAAGGAGAAAATTTGTCACCTTTACTTTTTGCCTTTTATGTAAATGATATAGAGGAACAGTTACTACAAAATAACTGTAATGTTTTAAATTTCAATGATGATGTTCTTGATACATATCTTAAATTATTTGTATTAATGTATGCTGATGATACATTAACATTATGTGATAGTGAAGATAGCATGAAAAGTACCTTGTTAGCATTGGAAGCTTATTGTAACAACTGGAAATTGAAAGTAAATTGTAGCAAAAAAAAAAAAATCGTTATATTTAGTAGAGGAAAGGTAGATGCTGGGAGGTATAACTTTAAATTTGGGACAACAGACATTGAAGTGACAGGTGAATATAAATATTTGGGTTTAACTTTTAATTACAATGGCAGATTTCACCAAGTAGTAGGGTAATTTGCTTGGACTCTGTGACCATTTTGTTCCTACCTTTTTCTCTCTATGGATTTGACAACCTGAACCATTTTAAAGGAAAATTAGCTCGTATGCCCCTCTGAAAAATGACGGCTAACTCTGCTAAAGCCCAATATTCAAAATGGCCGCCAACGCCATCTTGAAAAACATGAAATGTAATATCTCTGGCATCAGATGAGCTACAAGGACGAATGAGGTGTCCTTTTTCACTAATTCTGGCATTACAAATCCACTGCAATGGTTATTGTATTGTATTGTATTGTATATTGTATTGTTATTGTATTGTATTATACTAATTGTACATACTAATCTGCCACTTCACTGTCACTACATGATTCACTGTATGAGCCACTATCAGAATCACTGTCCTCACTTTCGCTGCTATCATCACTGTTGTTCTCTGCCTGCGGTGTATATCTAATATTACATTTTTACTGTTTCAGATGGATCGCATGCCCATCTGATGAAAATCGCCGACTTGTGAAGTGACCGAAATAATGGATAATAGAAGAGAGAGTGAAGAGTTACCAGACAAGACATTAAATGAATACGAGTGCATTTTACTCTGTGGTAAGCGATGTACCGCAGATGATCGTTTGGAAAACATTACACCTGAGAAGTGGGAATCCATCCGGCAAAAGTCTTTACAATGGAAAGAACTTGATAAGTTTCAACATATACATGCAAATGTGGATTGGGAGAAGGGACCAAAGGGTCACCACATGCATAGCACTTGTTACGCATCATTATCCAGCAAGCGCAAGCTCTCTCAAGCCGAAAAACGCAAACACAAATCCGAGGAACGTCTTGAAAGAGATGATGCATCAGATCAACAAGACCCTTCCCCAGAGGCCAGTGCACCTAAAAGGCTCCGCTCCAGTATGGGTGTCCTTCACGATAAGACTCTATGTGTGTGGTGCATATGTGTGTGGTGCATGAAAGGGGCATACAAAAGTAGTGATCGTGACAAGCTTCGACATCCGATTGATGCACAGGAACTTGCAGATGGATATGCAGAGCTAGAGAGAAATGCTGAGCTGAAGGACCTCGTTGATGCTCTCTTCAAGGACTTTGAGGGTGCCCCACAAGCAGAATACTGGATGTCATTCATGGAAATGGTTGAGGTTCTAACTCAAAATATCCATGCAATCAGAACAAGCAACTGGACTGAGTTCAAGTCCTCACTCAAGATCATGCTTCCTTTGACGCAAATCTATGATAATGACAAGTATGGTCGGCATCTCCTCGATTTCACCGCAGTGCTTGATACCCTTCCTGTCGATCAGGCTGCATTCATGGAGAGTGGTATGTTTGCACAGTCAATGACAGGAAAACCATATTCATGTGTCGCCCTCGACATATGGATAGAGTCAACAATGAATAAGGGCTCTAAGCTGAAGTCTGGTTGGTTGGCCATTCTGAACAATGAAAAGCAGCTCCTTTCAAACACTCGGAATGTGAATAACATCAATCGGGTGAGAACAAAGGTCCATCGTCATGCTAATCGCAAGAAACAAGGAAAAGGGAAGCATGCTGATTGCCCGTCGAGTAAAATGAAGAAGGATGAACAAGCTGTACAGGATATAAGCGCATGTCTCACTGAATTCAAGTGTGATCCATTTGACCATACAAACAAGACACTTCGATCCCTACAGTCAGGAATCCCAGCCTCAGACGCTCTCGCTGCCGACTTGAAATCGGCAAAGGAGGATGGCACAAGCAAACTGAAGCAGTTCTTGAATGAGAGAGTGTATTCCAAGAACAAGTCTCTCAACGACAGAGTTCCCCGTAGCAAGCGTTTGAACTTTTCAACTCAGGAATTGAAGAAAGCAGATGATGAGAACCTGAAGGGAAAGACTGAGGAAATGGAGCGTGATGCCTTGGCCTCTGTTCTCGGACTGGTTGAATCGAGTGGTGCCCTCAAACTTCAAGAAGTCCTGCAGCATCGTGTTACAGCCGAGTGCCTTTCCATCTTCAACGTCAATGGAACCATCCGTAAGGCACAGAAAAGCAAGCTTCAACAAAAACTAACTATGACTGTCATTCCAGAGCCTGATGTATACACGTCTATTATTGATATGGGCCTCATCTGGCGCCCAACAACTCCTACCATTGAAGACAGAGAGAAGGGAGACGGTACCAAGTATACCTGGGGGAGATTATGCAGAGAAGTTGGTGCACTTCGTTCTAACGAGACACATGCATGCTGAGCGCATGATTTGCGTCAATGATTCATATGATCAGAATTACACGATCAAGGACAGTGAGAGAATACTGCGCCAAAAAAAAAATGCCAATCAGCAATGTCTTCATGAAGACAGAAGATAAATTTCCTTCTAGTAAAGTTTTCCATGCTCTCCTGGGTAAACCTGAGAACAAAATCCGCCTTCAGGCATTTCTTCAAACGGAATTCCAGAGAACAGCAGCAACAACTAGCACCGAGATCATCTACTGTGTAGTTGGCAGCACTGCAAAGAATCTCACCACAGGCAAGCTTGTGCCAGAGCTCACGTGCTCCCATGCAGAGGCAGATACGGCAATGCTCACCATATATAGTGTGCTCCGGTCAGACAGCTACACAACAGCTGTCTTTCTTGACACAGAGGACACAGACAACTACGTGCAAGCGGCATATGTTGCTCAGAAGACAACAGGAATCCTGTGTGTGAAACGCAAACGTCAGCTTATCGATGCCCAATGTTTGTGCAGTGAGGCAATGGCTGCATCCATCATACCACTTCATGTCCTCACTGGGTGTGACCACAACTTTGGCTTCTATGGAGCAAGCAAGAAGCTCATCGCAGATCGTCTGGAGAAGTCTAAAGAGGCACACGACCTGCTAGCAGCATGTGGTACACAGCTCCTAGTCACAGAACAGATCATCAGTGATTTGGAGCGGTTTGTCATTCGATATGTCTATGGTGATACCAAAAGCAAGACCCTGGGAGATGCGAGGGCAGCGAAGTGGAGAGCTCAGAAGAAAAAAAGCACTATCTGACTTGTGCCTGACTTGGACAGTCTCCGTCCACACTTGGAGCGTGCAAACTATCTTGCATATTTGCAAAAGCATTACCAGCTCCAAAGTCACCCCTCACCGATCGGCCATGGATGGCATCTTGTAAATGGCCAATGTCTGCCTGTCCGTTCAACCCAGCCCCCACTTCCCCCATCCATACCACTACCTAAAAATCCGCAGGCAGAGAACAACAGTGATGATAGCAGCGAAAGTGAGGACAGTGATTCTGATAGTGGCTCATACAGTGAATCATGTAGTGACAGTGAAGTCGCAGATTAGTATGTACAATTAGTATAATACAATACAATAACAATACAATATACAATACAATAACCATTCCAGTGGATTTGTAATGCCAGAATTAGTGAAAAGGACACCTCATTCGTCCTTGTAGCTCATCTGATGCCAGAGATATTACATTTCATGTTTTTCAAGATGGCATTGGCGGCCATTTTGAATATTAGGCTCTAGCAGAGTTAGCCGTCATTTTTCAGAGGGGCATAGGAGCTAATTTTCCTTTAAAATGGTTCAGGTTGTCAAATCCATCGAGAGAAAAAGATAGAACAAAATGGTCACGGATTCCAAGCAAATGACCCTACTAAAGGAGAATTATAATTAAAACAACAAGCTACAAGGGCTATGTATTCATTGATTAGTAAATGAAGAACATTTAATTTACCAGTTGATATACAGCTTGAATTGTTTAAAGCAATGGTTAGACCAGTTATGTTGTATGCTGCTGAGGTATGGGGACATTATGTCATTAGAGAAGTAGAACAGCTTCATTTGAAGTTTTTAAAGAATACATTATATGTTCATAAGTATACAAGTAATGACATGGTATATGGTGAACTAGGTGAATATCCTATAGACATAAATATTAAGTGTTCAATGATTGGTTACTGGGCGAGATTAATTACTGGTAAAACAAGTAAGTTACGTTATATAAGGTACAAGTGTTTGTTACATTTGGATCAGGTTGGTGTTTATACTCCACCTTGGTTGAATTGTGTTAAAAGTGTTTGTAATGACTGGGATGTCTGGAGTCTGGTTGTCCCAAAATGTAATAAACCCAGCCTGGTTCAGATTGGCAATAGAACAACAGCTTAAAGATCAATGGATAACCAAATGGAATAGTAATTTGTTAAGTAAGGCCATTTGTAGTAGCTATAGAACGTATAAGTTTGTCTTCAGTATGGAGGATTATCTTGTAAAATTGGATAAGGGAGAGAGACTAGCTATAAGTAAACTGAGAGCAAGTAATAATAAATTACCAGTTATTACTGGTAGACACAGAAATATTGATAGAGAAGACAGGGTATGTACTAAATGTAATGAGAATGTGGTGGGGGACGAATATAATGTGTTGTTTATTTGTCAAAATGAGGATATTGTACAGTTAAGGAATAGATATATTTCTCATTATTACAGGCATAACCCAACACAGTATAAATATATACTGTTAATGAATAATACTAACTTAAAATGTATGAAGAATCTGTAACTTTTTCTCAAAAGAACGTTTAATATGTATAGATAGATCAAGTCTTAGGACATTTAATATGGTTTGTTTAAGATGTACCATTGTATTTACGTGTACGCTAATTTAGTTAGCACATGTGCAATATGTAAGGGGCTGTGCTCCATACTTTTTGTAAAAGTCTGAGCAAAATAAACTTTATTTCAATTCAATTCAATTCAATTCACACAAAGCCGCCTTGGAATCGTGGTGGTGGTACACTGTGTTTAAGTCCATGAGCTACAAGTTACCAGCTAGCCCATCAGCAGCACCAGAGCTCTCCAGGGTGTGATTGTGACTTTTAAGAGAGTTCTAAACCCAGATATATGGCCGCAGGGGTGCTGAGACCCGGGTATTTACGAGGGCCGGGCTGCAGCACTGGAGGTGGGAGGGAGGTGACTTGGCCAAGGTTGGGATAAGGTCAAGAAGATTGATGGGGTGGTAATGAAAAGATATCGGGGCGAGGAAGAATGGATTGGATATATATACTGTATTATATATTATATATATATAATATATATATATATATATTATTATATACTATATATATATATATATAAATATATTATATATATTATATACTGTTTATATATATAATATTAGATTATATATATATATATGATAATATATATATATATATATATATATAATATATATATACAGTATATATTATGTATACATATATATATATATATATATATATATATATTGACGAGAGAGAGAGAGAGATATATTTCTGCA
This sequence comes from Paralithodes platypus, assembly GCA_032716605.1. Taxonomy (NCBI): domain Eukaryota; kingdom Metazoa; phylum Arthropoda; class Malacostraca; order Decapoda; family Lithodidae; genus Paralithodes; species Paralithodes platypus. The sequence goes on along the minus strand of CM064541.1, from coordinate 10,222,784 downwards.
GTCGGAGGAGTTATAGTAAATGTAAGGAAGTGGGTTAACCTCTCCGCGGCGCAAACGGGGGTTTTATACAGGGTAAGACTGTGCGCACCTATGATGATTTTGGGACCTATCGGCCAAACCATATTTCGATTTATAAAAAGTACATCATCGTGTGATGGGAATGTTTGCGTGCATCTGGCCCATATATATTTGACCCCCAAAAAAATGTCTGGGGGGGGTAGGGGAACGGTCCGTAGTTGAAAAAATGGACGCGAATGGCACCGCGCGGCTAGATTGTCATCGTCGGCGAGATTTCCCTGCCGAATTATTTACGTGCGCAGGGGATTAGAAGGAGAGGGAGGAGGGGGTGGGGTTACCGCGTATTATCACGGTTATATTCTCCTGTTTTCGAGCCCTTTTAGGCTATTTAGAGTATGGTAGACATGTGTCGGGCACAATATAACAATGAAATATGCCTCATAGTGACCAAAAAATGCCCAATATATATCGGGATATATAAGTGAGAATATTTAGGCGGTAATGAAGAAGTGTGTTTGAGGTTTGGCGGCAATTTTAGAGCTGAGAGTGTGGTTTACGCCATACAAATCACGTATATCTTGTACGTAGAGACACTGTCACGCTATAATGGTACAGACTTGTACGTATGTATACGTGCCATATATCAAAATATATGACCGGAATTATAAACCAATTCATGCGATATTTACGCACATTATCAATGAGTTTCTATGCGTGACCCAAGGTGTGAGTGAGTTGTGGTGGGAATGAAGGGGGAGGGACGAATGGGAGTGGAGGGGGTTACGCCATTAAAATATCACGTTCAATCTTGTAGTTAGAGCACTCTCTAGCTATAATAAAGACGGTGGTACATAGTAGGCGTCCAATATAACAA
>CM064541.1:10139126-10221792 GCA_032716605.1 Paralithodes platypus | reverse complement strand
ACGCAATGCCATGAACGGCACCGTAATCCATGGATGTGTTAATCATCTCCAAAGTGTCAATCTCACGCGATATTATCATAGGAAATGAAAAGCTTTTCGTAATATTTCTTTCAGACGGAATTCTCGCAAACAGAATACCATGTTCTGTGAACGAAAGCATGTGAGTGAAAGATGGGTAAAGGAGTAAGATGTGACGAAACCAGAGACAGCTAGTCCCTTACATAAACTTGGCCAATCTCATGATTTAGGCAAGGGGGTGCACGGTCCCGGGCAAGTAATCAGTAGTATCCTGAAGACATTCACAAAATAAATGGTGGGGGGGGGTGGGGGTGACCATTAGTCTTAATTACGTGAACATGGAAAAATGGGTGAAATTGAACCCAAGTGACTTACAGTTATCCAGGAGTATCGGCATTGGCCAATAAAAGCTTGAACGCATTTGTTTAACCTCATTGGCAAGTAAAGGAACAGCATAACGCTGGTACAAATAGTAACCAAGCCTATAGCCGTGTGATAACCCATTCATGAACTAGTGGAGGAACGTCCAATAACGAATAGGAGTCATCCTTATACTAACGCCTTTCGAAACTAGCAAAATCTCGGCAGGAAAATTAATCTTGAGCAATTAATTATGAAATTTTAAACCGGAAAAGGTATAATTTCAAGTCCAAGACAAAATCATGTCATAAGCAAATGAGATCAAAATAAGAACTTTACCGTGACTCACGGACACCTCGAGGAAAGGGTAAGAAGACTCTAATTCTGAGTGACCCCACCAACGGTACCAAATCAAATTCCAAGCTGCCAATTTTCATTAACGTGTATAAAGTCAGCCAAGGAAAGAATATCAGATGTCACTAGCCCGTTCTCCGCATGAACTAACAGCATGCATATAGCGCATCAAAATTCCTTCCCCAAAATAGTAGATATCTATCCCGGTATCCATAATACCAAGACAACGCCCTACAATCCTTCCTACGACACCGCATCTGCGGAACCGCGAAAACAAATGATTACTAAAACTTTACATGCACAATGAATCCAAGATTCCTTCCCAATACTGTCTACCCACCCTTGACCAAAAAAAATTACCTCCCTCTTTTAACAAAAGCAACATTACTCTATCTTAAATTATATTTATTAGCACCATTTGTCTTTTAAAGGCCGTTTACGTCCCCCTACATTCCTCTACTCACTACTTTTTGTGGTCAACAGAACTATCTTCATAACCAGGTCAATTGCGTATAACAACGTTTCAAATGATTCATATGAGCCCTTTTCTCAACGCCCTTTTCTAAGCGTTTTATAAACAGTACTATTCCTGTCGGACGGAAATTACGCGGTAAGGACCCTCAGAAAACAGGTTGTAATTTATCTTTGGCGTAAAATTCCCTCAAATAAACAAGATCACCTCCAACAATATTAACATTCCTCTTACGTTTATTCGCTACGTCCATCATGTCTTCCTTTGATTTCGAAGTAGAACTTGGCGTAATGTCCTTATAAAATAGACCGAAAATTATTCAAGTGCTACAGCCCGTAATTCAGCGCAGTTATAGAACAGGAGAATTAGACTGGCCTAGATGAATTATGAGGAAGTCTCAATATCTCTACCAAAAACAATAAAATAGGGCGAATCCGCAATTGAGGAGATTATCGAACAAATTAGTGTTTGATTCCGCAATTGTACAACTGCATCCCAAGTACTCGTATCACGATCTAATACATAAGCCGGAAGAGCACGGATAAGAGATTTATTATCTCGTTCCGCCAATCCATTAGACTGGGGTGAATGAGGACAAACAGTAACATGATCCTATATTTTATTCATCGCATAGTTTTTCGTCATAGCGAGCATTACAAAATTCGGTACCATTATCAGTTAGCATGGTATTATGACAAACCAAATTTACACACTACGGTCCGCTAAAATTGTATTAGCGACCGATTTCGCCTCTTTCTCCCTGTAACACCGATAACACGACATACCGTGAAGAAGTGGACAAAATCGTAAGGCATCGATTTATTGCCTTCCTGCGTCAGTCAGTGGAAGTTTCAATAAATCTCTAGCAACCCCTCTCGAAAGGATACGCCGGAATCGGAATATTCCCATATGTTCACTTCCGGGCTCAACTTATGTTTAATACGTGGTACATGTAGAACAACAGTCAATATATCTATCTATAGCCTTTTTTCATCGTCCGCCAATAATAATTTCTCTGGGCTTTTGTCAAACACCGAAGCTTCCCCGGATGCCCAATTGTAATCCATGTCCATGTACAATAGGCAATAAAGTACTACTATTTGCGAATCGGCAATGACGAGTTGCAATTTATTACCCTGTCATTTAAATCCATTGTTCCTGTACAACCACCCTTCATAGCATTACAAAATTAGAATAATCAAAACCTGCTAAATCGGGGTGACTAAAGGGACATTGCCCGCTAAAATCACCCGACTCCACGCAAGAATGACTTTAACCCCAGTACCTATCTTTAAGCTCGTCTACCCTCAAATACTTTTTAACTGCACAATATTGCGTTAACCGACACTAGAGCAACAGGATGCCTTGATAACGCATCGGCAAATATGTTGATCTTAGCCTTCAACGTACAATAATGTAGGATTGTATGATTCTAATGTTAACTTCCACCTGGCACGTCTACCCGTGATAAGTTTATCATCAAACAATTTAATTAGAGGCTTATGGTCTGTCCAAACAGTTACATCATAACCATATATTACCTCACGAAATATATTTAACGCCCAAAGTAGCGCTGCAGGCAACCTTCTAAATCGGTAACACAATAATTCTGTTCCGCAGGTTGTTAACCCTTATTGCGCGAGCAACATAAGTCGATTTAAATAAAGCTGGACTATGTGGCGGCGCTGTGGGACATAACTCGAGTGGCAATTTTTCAGCACGTAATGTTGCTGAGAGAGAGAGACAAGTGTGTGGAGAGACTAGCGAGCGTAGTGACTGCTCCAGACCACCGCGGCTAACCTACGGACAAATCTCAGCTCCCTCCTCCCTCTCTCCCTCTCATACATACGCAATATGTACTGAAAGTAACCGAATTAACCTGCTTTTTGCCCTCGCTTGCACGGTTATTGCAGCAAACTATCCCTCCCTACAAGGATCGTTATGGTGTCATTCGAAAGCTCTGTTTATGCCCTTTCAGTGATCGTACTTGTTTTACGTTCTGGGTCTTATTTAGGCATGAAAATGATCACGTAAACAGCCCTAAGTTTGGCTAAACACACCCGTGGTGCGGTACACTATAAAATAAAACCGCATAGGCCGCTCGTATGTGTTAAAGTACGGCTAGCGTGTCCTAACGGCCGTACGAGATTCCTATCGTCATACTGCATAAGAACAGCTTCCATACCCAGTATATTATGATCATATTCCTATAGAAAGGTTTCTTAAAATCAGTTAAAGCAAGGGTCGGTCGAGATGTTAAACTCGCCCTTTATGTCAGCCCCCCCCAAAAAAGAACCCTCGTGTTCAACTCCCAACAAAAATTCAACGTCCTTCTTGAAGTAAAATATATAGAGGCTTCGCGATACTAGCGTAGTTCTTTTTTTTATAAAGCCCTATCGTATCCCGATTGCCCAAGAAAACAATTGCCGTTAACTGTTTTTACGGTAGTGGGCGTAGGAGATTTAAGTGATATATTTGTCAATTGAGCAGTGGTATTTAAACCCTCCCCGTCCCGGACGTTAATTCATTCCCCGAGAAATGACAGTTCTTTTAAAAAAAAATTCACATTTCACTGAATTTTAAATTTGTAAATCCTTCCTTCAGTTAATTCAGAAAGTTAGATTTCTCAGTGCGACAAGATTTCCCTACCGTTCTTGAAAAAATTATAATATCGTCTATATATACATAAACATTTTGACCGCTCAATCCTGCCAATACATTATCCATTAATCTCTGAAAATTTGCAGGTTAATTTTTAAGTCCCATGCGGTATACTTTTTATATTCAAAAGTACCGGAAGGAGAATTAAATGCTGTATATTGTCCTTGATTCCGGTGATAACCCCAATTTGATGAACCCCACTCGAAAGATACGAGGGTTGAAAAGACCTTGTTATTCTTACCCAAACTAGCAAGGATTTCCGGTATCGCCGGCATAGTGAAAATGATCAGATCCTCCGTAATGGTAATAATTTTCTAAAGTCTACCAGCGACTACGCCTAAACTCCCGCCTTCGCCTTCTTCGGAACTAAGAAAAGATGTGATCCGCCAAAGTTACATTTGATGGTTGAATTACGTCCTGAGAAAGTAAATCTGAAACTTGTTTATCAGTCAATTCATTCTCCGTTGACTGTGCGATAAGCGATACATAGGCAGGTAAACGGGCTTCTGATCCTTGTCACTCAACACAATTTTATGGTCCATAATGTCAGTAAACCCCATAGCGTCCCCTTTCAAATGTACGGAATCATTAAATTCCCTCAATACCACCTTAAGCGGACCCTGAGCCTCAGGAAAGTCGGTACCTTGTAAATCCTCGTAAATCTTACGCATTCTATCCTCCATACCAGGAGAGTTCCCTGTGCGCACTGAAGCCACTGGAAGAAAATTAATTTCTTCGAATTTACAAGGTACACAGGAAGCATTACATAACTTCGTATCCGCATATAATTTCATTAAGCCATTTGTGGTATTTAAAATGAGAGTATGGAAAACATTGGTGTCATCCATCTCATGTAACGCTTAGAGCGAACGTAATACCCTTGATCGCTGAGGAATCGGGTAATAATACAATAGAATTTACTGTACTCTTAAGATTGTTCGCATAAACATTAACAACCTTCGCAGAATGCGGTTCAACAATAGTATTACAGTGAATGAGAATATCAGAATCCCCCATAGATTGTTCCAAATAATCATGCAGTTTAATCTCGACAGCGGAAGAGCGGGGTTGGCAGTGTGGACGTGCCGGCATCTACCTCCCCCGATATTCCTACCAGATGTACGACGCTTCGCCTGAAAGGTTTTATCACTCTCCACAACGCCCTTACGTACACCCCCTTGATACAAATTGTAACTCTTCTGGGAAGCTAGATGACGCCTCAATAAAAGTACCATCAATAGATACACCATTCATCTCTAGACTTTAAATAAATTTACGGATCTTCGTTTTCTTAAAACCCAACAGAAGGTCCGAAGAGATGTTTAAAACCCTGAACAACGTACACTTTCTCCGTCATTAAATCCAAGTCCTCATGCAATGCTAACGGGAAGTATGTAACCCCCAATATTGAAATATTATCCCCTGAAACACTCTGAAGATTAACATCGGGGAATTCAAGTTTAAACGAATCCTCATGATTCAATTTGTTAAATATAGAGCTAGACATTAGGTTCACAGGAGAACCTGTATCAATTAAAACACTTCTGTCTGTATTATTTACACCTGACTTCAAAATTAACGAGTCAGGTGAATGCATAAGGGCACTTATCATTAACGTAGGACATTCCGGAGTTTGTGTACATTGATGTTTTACGTTATGTTTGCTTGGGAGTGATCGTAAGCTTCCCCCGACCTAGGGTGACTGGCTTTCCAATCATCCAAATCTACCTTCACTTCCGGGCAAGTTCCGGTCCTGTGATCATTACACTTGCATCTACGACAGAAGGGTTGCTTACCTGCCGTATATTCATATAGCTCCTTGGCCTTGATGTTACAATGAGGAACAATGTGACCCCGTCCCCCACAATAAAAACACATAACATCCCAGTGTTGACCAGATGCGCCGGTAGCCATTATCACAGGTCTCCTGCGCGCCCTGACCGCCTCCGCCTGCGGCCCGCGGTCGACCACCATTCTCCTGATAACGAGGCGATTGATGATTCCATGTTTGAGAGCTGTAACTCTGTCTACTCTGACTTACTTGTGAAGGTTTATGGAATTTGGGAAAAGAACTGTTTGAGGAGAACTGCTTGGGATTTCTATGTGGTTGAGAGTTCTTATTTGGTTGACTCTGTTTAGGGAAATTCTGTTTAGGCACAGGTTGAGCTGGGGAAACAGGTAGGGAATTCCTAACGGCAACACACGAGAACTGAATTTGCTCGGTGGTTACACCGCTAGTATCACAAGACTTCCTAAGTTCCTTCGAGAATTTATTGAGAGACATTGTTGGAGGGAACTCGATACGTCGTGCGATCGGTTTCACGGTGTCTGGTAAAGCACTAACCAGCATAACATCCCCCCAGTAACTTGCTCAGCTGTCCTATTGTTATCCTACTGTCCTCAAACCAGGAGTGACGAACTAGATCCTGCGACATACAATTCGCGAACTATGAACACTGCGCCAATAATGTATCTACTGACAGATTTTTCTTTTGCTTCAATAGCTGATCGGCGAAATCATGGAATTTCGCAAATTCCCCTTTAGCTGACGACCCAAACTTCTCTAGGAATTCTAGCCTGAACTCATCGTAAGTCTTAGCATGTATGAGGTCATCGCAAGCCAAAAGGTACCCAGCTGGAGTATTCCCTTTGTCAATTTTCGAGCGAAAAATTTCAATTTTGGCCCTCTCCTGTGTGATACCCTTTGCTGCAATTTCCGTCTCTACATCATCCAAAACTGATAAAATATTTCTGTGTTCTTCCAACCCAGTGAAATTGTGTACGGCCTGACCATGGGTCACACTTAAATGAAAAGCCTGGGGTTCGTTACCCGACATAATTACGTTATTTTCGGGAGGTGAGGGAATTACTATACTAGGCATTAGTTCCAAATAGGTGGGGGTCGTATCTCGGAAAGTCCCGCTTCTTAACACACTCTGATTAACATTTTGGTACAAAGGTGGAAGTCCCGAAGAAGCCGGATTTGCTTGAGATGCAATCTCTGAATAATGATTATCAAAATCACTCCAATAATCGTCCGAAAAATCGTCTCCGCTATCCTCAGCAATATCAGATAATTCAGGATCAACTGGATTGATAGTGGGAACCTTAGGCCTTTTGCTAAACAGTCGTTTTAATGACATGTGGAAATTTCACTTGATAAACATATAATATATAAAATCCTCCCATATATTATATAGTAAATAATTCCTGTAAAAAAAAAAAAAAAGCACAATAAAACCTTGAATCTAAATACACCCTATTTTGCACAAATTAATTAATTAATTAAAAGGCAGTGATAAAAAAAAAATGAATTACACAATTGAATGAATGTATTGAATTAAGATTGGTATAATTTTATGGATAGAAATAAGCACTGAAGACCTCCAGTAACACGTTACCTCTTCAATGTCACGCCTGGCTGTATCGTATATCCTCACTCAAACCAAGGAAAGATACAACTGCCTGCAGTGCCTCTGGGGTATGCTAGGCTGAAGAGAATTGTTGTGAGTTAGCCGCGGTGGAGCTTGGGTGGTTTTCAGTGCCGGCGACGTACAGAATTCGGCCTCAAACCACTGTCACTCAACGTTGGTCCTCCTAAGTCAGGCTAATCACACCACACGTCGGTACCATATCCATGTAGACTCCTCCTCCGTCAGACAAAGTTGAGGATTCCCTGCTTCCGCCGCAAGAATATTTTTACGAATTTGCGACCAGCCCCGTAGTTGCGTGGGGGAGCGTTGCAGGCAGGGAGGGTAACTTGCCAGATGTAAACGTGTTTCAGCCCGCCGTGTGTGAATTATATATATGTATACAGACTCCAGTGACTTGAATTAAATACTTTTAGTAGCTTTAGCGGTCAATTAATCGACACGTGAGTGTAGCCTCTGTTGTAACAAAAAAGGACCACGCGCTGCACACCATGTAAGCTTAAGCGAATAGAGTTAATAATGGTATCAATTCCCCTATATATATGCTGCCACCATCACAGGTTTACCCTGGGATTAATTAGATAACTCAAATGAATGTTAGATAAACGGTAAGGTTAGGTAAATGAAACTTGAGAATAATTAAGAATAGTATAATAAGAGATATCTTAAGACTTATTCAGAAGTACACTAATATATTGATTGTATAAGTATTCGTATCAGTACGATTAATTCAAGTATATTATATAGTCTGGTTATCACACACGGAGTCTTACCTCTGACCCTTTGATGAGCGAGCCGGGTTCTCTCTTGTTTCTCTCCTCGTCTGGATACCCACCTTATATTATGTTGGGTTACGCCCCTCTTTATGAAGTAAAACCAGTCATTATCATTCACGTGTACATCACGACCAATCCTAGTACCTGTCAATAATGACGTCATAAGGTGTGGCTTCCAACGTGACCTGTTCTGGGTAACTTTCCATCAGAGCGGTCACGTGTAACCAACTCTATTGTGAGATCATGGGAATGCTGACTAGAAGCTGACGTCTACTTAAACCTCAGATTCTAGGCGCCCAGTACCACTTGCCTCCATCATGTACAGTCAGTGTAAGAAATATATGTTTACTAATATGAGTAGTTGTATTAACCCGGGAGCTGCGGGGAGACTCTTAAGAGTTCCCCCGGCGGACTGCGGGGAGAGTCTTAAGAGCAGAGCTTTTGAACGCGTACCAAAACCGTGCGTTAATAATATTATAGCCAGGCGGCTGAAAATTGGTGTGGGTATAGTACTACATGTCAACTCTCGACACCACCCCGCCAAACGCTCGCCCCGCACTCGTGCAAGCACCACCGCGCCAGTAACCACGCACTAGTCATGGAGCAGACACGTCCCTCACGCTCGCTCCCTGATGACACAACCAGCCCTCCTTCTGGTGGTGTTAGCCGCCGTGGAAGGCAGAGGGTGGCTGCTACCTACCAATACGACACGCCCTACAGCTCGGAGGACGAAACACCTGCACCCAAAGCACGAAAAACACGTGCAAGCACGAGAAAGGTACAGAAGTCATTGGTGTTTCGGGACACTGCCACCACGACCCAGGCCACTGCAACAACCACTACCACCACCACTGCCACCACTCCCACCCCTGCCACCCCTGCCACCGACGCAGGAGGCCGCCCTAGGGCTGCAGAACCTGCGGGGGCAGGAAAAATTAAAGGCACGGGCGTAGGGAAGAGACCCCGTACGCCAGCCACAGTGCCCCTACCACCACCACCACCACCAGCCGCCCCTGCTGCCCCTGCCACCCCTGCCACCGGTACCAGCGACGCAGGAGGCCGCCCTAGGGCTGCAGAACCTGCGGGGGCAGGAAAAATTAAAGGCACGGGCGTAGGGAAGAGAACCCGTACGCCAGCCACAGTGCCCCTACCACCACCACCACCACCACCAGCCGCCCCTGGCCCGGCTGCCCCTGCCGCCGCCGCTGCCCCTGCCGCCCCTGCCCAAGGAACAGGGAAGGGGAAGGGGAAGCGGAAAGGGAGAGGGAAAGCGACTGCTGGTCCTGCTGGCCCTGGTGTCCCTGCCGGCCCTGCTGCCCCTGTTGCCCCTGCTGCCCCTGCCGCCCATGCCGCCCCTGCCCAAGGAACAGAGAAAAGGGCGACAGGCACCACCATCATCTTGCCATCAAGGCCACGCACCACTGCTGCCCCTGCCGCCGCCGCTGCCACCGCCTCTGCTGTCCCTGTCCATAAGACTCCCGCACGTGCAAAAGTGACCCGGAAAACTCTGACACCATCAAAGTATGCCGCCCTGCTGTTTGATGGTGATTCGCAGGACATTGGCAGCCCAGGTTTCGACGACGAAGCCCTAGCACGGGACCAAGGGTGGGGGGATTTGGGAGTGGACAGTGGGAGTGAGTCCGACGTCGGTGACGAGAATGAGGAAGGGCATCGTCTGTCAAGTGAAGAGGAGGGTGGATGATGATGCAGTGCTGTATCGCGACCATGGAAGCGATATTTCAGACGATGAAGCAGACGCAGACGACATTCCGATCCCTGAGCTGCTTTCGTTCGATTGGTCTGACGGGGTCAATTTTGTACCTGACGTGCCCCAGTTCAATCCTGGGACGTCAGGAACAACTGACGACTGGCCCTGTGACGATCAAGCGAACGAAAGCGACTTCTTCCTCGCTTTTTTCGACATGGAGGTAATGACGTACATCGTTGCCCAAACAAACGCCTACTACAGGTGGGTGTTTGGCAGATTGGACGTTCCTTTCTCCAAAAGCGAGAATACGAGGCTGGGTGGATACGGCTGTGGAAGAATTTATGACGTTCTTTGCCTTGTTGTTCCTCATGCCTCTGATCAAGAAGCATGTGTTGCAACACTATTGGAAGCACGACCTTCTCATCGCCACCCCAACTTTCAATAAGTTCATGACTCGTGACAGATTTTTGTTGCTGCTAAGATTTATGCACTTTGCAGACAACGAAAATCCTAACAGGATTGACAGGATATGGAAAGTTCGGGATGTGTTCACCATGTTGTTGGAGAGGTATAGGAAATACTTTTACCCCTTCCTCAATTTGGTGATTGATGAGTCGTTCGTGCTCTTCAAAGGACGTCTTGTTTTCAAGCAATATATCCCCTTGAAAAGGCATAGGTTCGGAATCAAGCTCTTCGTTTTGTGTGACTGCAAAATTGGAATAGTGCTTGACATGATCGTGTACACAGGCACTGACATTGACATACCGAAAGCCGCTGCCAATGACCCCATGGGCATGTCAGGTGCCATCGTCAGGAAAATGTTGGCACCTTACCTGGGCAAAGGCCACATCATCTACACTGACAACTGGTATACTTCTGCTCTCTGCCAGTTTCTTCATGACAACCAAACGGGGTCATGTGGGACTGTCAGAAAGACAAGAAAGTTTATGCCAAAGTTCACAGGTAATGTCATTCCTCTCACAGATGCCTCCTCCAGAGACAAACCTTCAGAAGACGACCTGGCCCAGGAACACCGTGAGAGGCATGTGCGAAGAAGGCGACGAAAGGGGCAGAAATACAAGCAGCTCGAGAAGTGTGGGAAACTGATAGCCCTGAAGTGGAAGGATAAGCGAGACGTCCACCTGCTTTCCACCGTCCACACAGGTGCCCAGATGGATTCTGGCAAAATCCACTACCGAACCAGGAAGACAATCTACAAGCCCGACATGGTAGTGGACTACACTAAGAACATGCGCCTGGTGGACAAGTCTGACTGTCAGCTGTCAGGCGTTGAGTGTCTGAGGAAGACTGTGAAGTGTATCACAAGCTCTTCCTCCACCTAGTTGATATCACGATGCTCAACGCCTACAACTTGTGGTTGGTGAAAAAGGATATGGCCCCAAACCAGAAGCTGAAATTCCGGGAGTTCGTCTACAACGTCTCATACCAACTCCTGGAGAAGTATGGCACCACCACTCACAGACGTACGGCATGGCGTGGGGATCACGTTCCTGACCGCATCCAGCTGGGTGTCGAAAGACACTACCCCATCAACACTGAGATGCTTGGCACTCGTCGCAGGCAGGCGCAGTGCACCGTCTGCAGCACCAGTGTCAGGAAACCCCATGTCACCAAAAGAGTCACCTCAATGTGCGCCGAGTGCAAAGTTCCACTCTGCCTGGGTGACTGCTTCAGGGACTACCACACCTTCAAGAATTATTGAGTGTCGCCCTGCCCTGCCCTGCCCTGGACTCGCCCCGTGCCCTGCCCTGGACTCGCCCCCTGCCCCGCCCTGTCCTGGACTCGCGCCCTACCTTACCTGACCTGACCTAATTGATCACGCTACCTCATAATGTAACATATATATTATATAATGTATAAGTTCCAAAGATGTCCCTGTGATATAGCTTTTACATTATATAATTGTATGTTTCATTATTTAGTTTATAAGTTTCAAAGATTTACATGTAATATGCCTTATTTTTTTAGGATATCAATATATATGTTTGTTATTAGCCAAAGTAATGTGTATATAATTATTTTCTTACCTCAAATGAATTGTACAAAAATAAATATGTTTCAACAAATCCTGTCTACTAAGATAATAAAAAAAAACAATAAAAAAAAAAAAAAACAAGGTCATGTCATTGTATTCTTACAATATGATATATTCTATGAATATTTCATATTGTTTGAATACAATGGCATGATCTTGTAAAAAAAAAATTATCAAAAATGTTCTAGACAATATAAAACCTTCCCCATAACCCCCTCCTGGATTCGATCACACAACCCTACCACACTTTGAGTTTTCCAGTCCGCGACCTTACCAACCATGCCACAGGAGCTCATACCAAATATCACTCAAAACTTCGTGTCTACAATCGAAATGACAATATACAAAACAAAATTAATTATCCCACCAATTTACGTTTGTAAATTGATGGGATTATCAATTATATCATGCCAAGGTTTATAAAAGTTTGTCTCTGTCAAGAATTAGTAATTATATAACTTTATTCTGTCAAAAATTGCCCAAACACTCAGCAAAATTGACCCTCTCAGTGCGACTCCACTCATTTTCACAGGGTCAAGCGGTGACCCTTGCCGCTCCTTTATGCCCCAGCTACACCAGCAACAGCAGCTCTGTCTGGGAACAAAATCTGTATTAATACAATAATGGATAAAATACTCTTCACAAATACATTTGTATTGTATAATATTGTAAATAAAAAAGAATAATAACTGTGTGGGTGTCGAAAATTGCTCAACCAGCTTTCTTATGTCTCGCCTACACGCGTATATTGGATTATACATAGTCATGACTGTCATACAAATAATTGCAGTAGGTCTCGAATATACATTTAGATTGCATATTACTTGGAAATAAATAAGTAAACGTTTCTCTGGTGGCAATCTACCCTTTCGCAAGTGTAAGGAGACACCATTCTATATTTAGCCCTTTATCACAAAAGGCAATCTGCCTGTGTTTACTGACCACCGTCGCTGGTGGTCTATAATATAGTACTTTATTTACAGTCAATGGCCTACATGTTTCTGTGGTACTTCACATGTGTCTAAAATGCAATGTCTGCTTGCATAAAAATGCAATTCTGAAGTCCATTTATACGTACGACATACGCATGTCTCAGTTTCTATCTCTCTCTCTCTCTCTCTCTCTCTCTCTCTCTCTCTCTCTCTCTCTCTCTCTCTCTCTCTCTCTCTCTCTCTCTCTCTCTCTCTCTCCATTCCTGACTCATGTTATTGTAAAACTCTTGGTGGCAACAAACACCAGACACCTGGTAGACATAAGGTTCAAAATCCCAAGACATCAATACGCCTCCGGCGCCTCCACAATTGTCACACAGCTGGCTATCTATCTAGAGATCTGCCTGCCTTCCTTCTCTCCACGACTCACTCACTCCCTCCCTGCTAGCCTCCCTCCTACCCAGCCACCCCCACCCACCCTTTCAGGCTTCCGTCTGCTAGAAACACATTCACAATTTGCGTAAATATCGCATCAATTGGGCTATATGCGGTATATTCCTTGTTATATGGGACGCCTACATACGTACACGTCTTTATTATAGCATGACAGTGCTCTAAATACAAGATTTACATGATATTTATGGCGTAACACACCCTCTCCCACTTTCATTCCCAGCACAACTCACACACACCTTGGTTCACGCATAGAAACTCATTGATAATGTGCGTAAATATCGCATGAATTGGTGATATATTTTGATATATGGCACGTATACATACGTACAAGTCTGTATTATAGCATGACAGTGCTCTACGTACAAGATATAAGTGATATGTATGGCGTAAACCACACTCTCAGCTCATAAATTGCCGCCAAACCTCCAACACATCTTCATTCCCGCCTAAAAATTCTCTTATAATTCCCTTATATATTGCAATTTTGGGTCACTATGAGGAATATTCATTGTTATATGGGTGGCCTACACATGTATACATACTCTACATAGCCTAAAAGGGCTCAAAAAAGGAGATATATGTGATAATACGCGGTAACCCACCCCCTCCTCCCTCTCCTTCTATCCCCTGGGCGCGTGAAAATTCGGCAGGGAAATCTCGCCGCTCGATGACAATCTAGCCGCGCGGTGCCATTCGCTCCACATTTTTCAACTACGGACCGTTCCCCCACCCCCCCCAGACATTTTTTGGGGGGTCAAATATATATGGGCCGATGCACGCAAACATTCCCTTCACGATGATGTACTTTTTATCGAAATTGGCAATAGGTCCCAAAATCATCATAGGTGCGCAGTCTTACCCTGTAGAAAACCCCCTGTGTGCTGCGGAGAGGTTAAGGTTATAATAGTGAGATATACTTTAAATATGTATTCTAGTGTTTAAGTAATTCATGGAGTAATAGTTGGATATATTGGAGTATCTAACATGCACTGTTATATATATAATATATATACATATATTATAATATATATATTGTATATATATATATATATATATATATATATATATATATATATATATATATATATACATATATATACAGTATATATACAGGGTGTCCCAGGAGGAACGGTCAACATTTTGGGTATTCTAAGCCTAAAATGACATATTCCAAATCTCAACCAGTACTGAGATATTGCATGTTGAAAATGGTATTTTCCTATGTATTTCCCCATAAGGGTGGCTAAGCTGTCCTAGTGCCTACCACACCAGCTCCATCATACTGTTATGATTTTACCACGATAGTATAAAGATTGTATAATTCTGGAAGTTACATGATTAGAGACATATTAGCTCACTTTGAACCAGTTGGAAACTATTTGACATGGCAGACTCCATAACAGTGGTGCAGGGGAGGACACTACATATAACCTTCAATATCTTTTTAACGATTGCGATTTGGACGTTTTGTTATTGAACATTTTATGCTTAGAACACCTCGTTTTATCATTTCCCAAAGTTATGACGACCTCTCCTTCTGGGACTCCCTATATATATATATATATATATATATATATATATTTATATATATATTTATATATATATATATATATATATATATATATATATATATATACATATATATATATAAATAGGGATCAGGAGTTAGTGGACATTTAATTGACAGCACAGCCGGTAATAACCTGGATGTAATGCAGTAGCCCCTGTGTACCTGGTTAGATAACTCAACCATGTTAACTACCACAGGCTCCAATAGGCAATGTCACAGAGGTAAAGCGCCACAGTCAAACGCAAGTATTATATTGATATATAGGCTACTGTCGAGAGCATAAATGTGGAGGCACCCATTTGAATCGGTACCAAACGCTAACTAGAGAAACCGGCCAACCCAGGCATCCATACATTATGTCTTAACCCCTTCTGAACCAGCGACGGCAGGGAGCCGTCAGTAGATAAGTCACTCCCCAGTCCCAGCGACGGCAGGGAGTCGTCAGCAATGTACTTTCCCTGTAACTGCCAGTATCAGGCAGTGCCTGGTACCACGACCGTTTGAGCACTGCACTCGATATGGCAACACTTCTCAGCTTATATCCAACCCTCTGCAGGCTGGGAGAGTCAGTATTTCTTCATCTTTTGAGGTGAGAGGTTGTTGTTGTTGTTGTTGTTGTTCTCCAGGCTGCCTGGCCGAACAGCCCCAAGGTCCCGAGCAAGGCCAAGGCCATAGAGCGCCCCCACAAAACCCTCCCTGCTTACCACTAACAAAGCCCGGGTGACCGAAGCCACTCTAAGGCAGGGAGCTGAGGAGGGCGCGGAAACGCCCGGGAAACCAAAGCCCCACCCAAGGCCCTGTGCCCCTCAGCAATTATGAAGGGAAAGTTGAGGGGCAAGGGAAAAATGTGACGCTTTGGCTCCCAATCTGCCAACTTTTAGGTTGGCAGTAAGGAGGTCGATCCACGGAAAAGACGCCGTCACTTGAGATCTAGAAGATATATAAGTAAGAGGAACAGTCAGAGTAAGCTATGGGTATGGCAGAGATCGCTCAGCTCTCACTCTGATAGACCAGCCCATCACCATTGAGATGAGAGGTTGTTCTATCTTGCCATTTTGGCCACATTGCTTGGGATTAGGGGGGATATATATTACTGTATCCTCCGGTACAGTTAGGGTTAAGGGAGGATGGTTCACTTTTTGGTTGATTTTTATCGTATAATTATTATTTGTCTAGTTTCCTAGACCTTATCAAGCATAAAATAAACAACCCCAGGATCCCCCTTCAAGATATATTTGTACATTTTTCAGTAGAAAAATTACCCGGCCAAAGGCCGGTTCCATTAAAATTACAGGCTCGCTATTGCTCGCTATTGCTCGACACCTAAATGACACGAAAATTCTTAATTTTGACAAAGAAAAGGGGCGATAGGTCTTAAAATCGCCAAACTAATTGACCGAACATCTTAAAATCTAAAAACCAATGGGGCTAAACATGAGGGAGAAAGGTGTACAGAAAAAAACAGGCCCTCTCCCCTTAACCCTTATTTAGCGGGCTAGGCAGTCTATTTGACCGTAGCGCCCAGCGTTTTTTTTTTACCCTAAATAGGTTTGTTTACGTGATCATTTTCATGCCTAAATAAGACCCAGAGTGTAAAACAAGTATCTATCCCTGAAAGGACGTAAACAGAGCTTGCCAATGACACCCGAACCATCCTTGTACGACCACTGGTTATCTTGCAACGATCGTGCAACACGAGTGCAAAAACCTTGTAATTAGGTAATTTCCCTACATAATTCCCTGTGTAGCGAGTGAGAAAGTAGGGGGGAAAGTAGAATTCAGTTCAGTATGTCCACGGTGGTCGTGGGGAGCGGTCATAGTGTTGCTACACTCCTCACACCGCTCAGCTCTCTCTCTCAGCAACATTACGTGGTGAAAATGGCGCTCGACATAAGTTGTGAACCGCCACATAGTCCAAATTTATTTCACACGACATAAGTTGCGCGCCGACAGTTAAGGGTTAAGGAGGCAAGCGGCATTGATGAACCGTTATTCAGTATATTGCTGTTGTACTGGTTAACAAATCCACACCATGTCCTAAAATATGATGAGAGTGCTGCATCAAAATCACTGGTATACAGTATATTGATATACCAAAATATGAAACAAAAATATATAAAATTAATGAATTAGTGCTAAAATTACTTTCTAAAAATAGTATAATTATATGAAGTACTACATGTATCAACAATATTAAGTGTGTCAGATTGGTATTATAATAATGATCTCAAACAACGTTTTCCCAACTCATGCTGAACCTTATGTTAAATATATTGTTTACATATGGCAATTAAATCATGCTTAGCTTTTCTGTATGGTTCAATATTTTGGAGTTACTCTTTTAATGTTCAACATCTGTAAAACTAAGTTTAAAAAAATAGCCATAATTCCTTCAAACACTCGTTCCTCGCTAATTGGTAGCGGCAAAGAGCTAACTTCTCTTAGCCCACCCGGGGAAAGTTTCACGATAACATTGCCGCTATTGGGAGGGAAAGGGAGCAAAGGAAGATTAAGGGCATATGGGTCGTTTTTCTGGACCCCTTTCTCCCTCCTGTTCAGCCCCATTAGTTTTGACACTTAAGACGTTCGGCCTATTAGTTTGGTGATTTTAATACCTTTAGCTTCATTTTGTTATAATTTTTAAAACCTATCGTGCCATTTAGGTGTCGATGGGCAGCGAGCGACAGCGAGCCTGTAAATATAAGAGTAACTGGCCTTCGACCTGAACAATTTTCTACCGGAAAATGTACACATTTATTATGAGGGGAAGGGGGGGGGGGGGGGGGTCGGGTGTTTTTCTAAGTTTGAGGAAGGTCTAGCGAGGAAAGTAAAACATAAATGAATACATTAATTAATAGACCCCCCCCAAAAAAAAACAAAAAAACACACAGCCACTAGCCCCTTAATATTAAAAAGAAGAAATGAGTCATAGAAGGAAAGAAGAACCGTCTATATTCAAAATGAGTGATAGAAGGAAAGAAGAGCCGTCTATATTCAAAATTATACATTTTTGGCTGAGTTTAGTGCCAAAGTTGTGTGCAGGTATTACACTGATCGGGGAGCTGCGGGAACTATTGGACATTAAGAGGGGATGAACCTAGTCATTTGTTCATGTATCTTTTTAATATTTGTTTAGTTTCCTCCCTAGACGTCCATCAAACTTAAAATACATCCGCCCAAGACCCTCCTTTAAGATAAATGTGTACATTTTTTTTATATAAAAATGTCCCGGCCTTCCTCTTAAATTACAGGCTTGCTATCGCTCGCCAGGAAGAAAATCGACCCTTAAATGACACGAAATGTTTAAATATTGACAAGGAAATGGGGCGAAAGGTCTTAAAATCGCCAAACTAATGGGTCAAACTTTTTATAATCTGAAAATAATGGGGCTAAATATGAGGAACAAGGGGGATCAGAAAAACGACCCATCTCACCAATCCTTTGCTATAGCAAGAATAATAATTAGTAAGTGTATTGTCCCTATTACTGCCAATCAAATACATTAGAGGACAAAATATTAATCAAAACACATATCTCTATCATGTACAGTCGGCCACATTAGTTTGTATCTGGGTCATAATATTACGTATGGAAGAAAACAGTGTGATTGGCTTACAAGAATCAATGGTGATAAAAACGTTAATTGTTTATACTATGTAAGGGGACAGTGGTTATTTTTGGGGGTCTATATATTTGTATATTAATGTATTTCTTAGTGTCCTCGCTAGACCTTCATCAAGCTTAAAAAACCCTCTCTAGACCCCCGTTTAAGACAAATTTGTACATTTTTCGATAGAAAAATGTTCCAGCCGAAGGCCGGTTTCTCTTAATATTACAGGCTTGATATCGCTCGCCAGGAAACAAAAATTGACACCTGATTGGCACGAAAGGTCTTATTTTTGACAAAGATATGGGGTGTAAAGTCCTATAATCGCCAAACTAATGAGCCTAACGTCTTAAAATCTAAAAACAAAAAAAAATGGGGCTAAGAACAAGGGAAAAGGGGGGCAAGAAAAACCGACCCATCTATTACATGAGAACATACACTTCTAATTCTATCATACTGATTTGCCTTCCTTGCTTAAACCGACCCATCTATTACATGAGAACATACACTTCTAATTCTATCATACTGATTTGCCTTCCTTGCTTAAACCGACCCATCTATTACATGAGAACATACACTTCTAATTCTATCATACTGATTTGCCTTCCTTGCTTAAACCGACCCATCTATTACATGAGAACATACACTTCTAATTCTATCATACTGATTTGCCTTCCTTGCTTAAACCGACCCATCTATTACATGAGAACATACACTTCTAATTCTATCATACTGATTTGCCTTCCATGCTTAAACCGACCCATCTATTACATGAGAACATACACTTCTAATTCTATCATACTGATTTGCCTTCCATGCTTAAACCGACCCATCTATTGCATGAGAACATACACTTCTAATTCTATCATACTGATTTGCCTTCCTTGCTTAAAACCCTGGAGTGTATACATATTAAGGGGAGATGGGCCGGTTTATGGTCCCCTTTCTTCCTCATGTAGCCCGATTTGTTTTCAGATTATAAGACGTTCGGGCCATTAGTTTGGAGATGTTAAGTCTGTCCGCCCCATTTCAGATCTTTCGTGATATTTAGGTGTCGATTGACAAATATATCGTGAAAGGGGTCTTGTGGTGTGTTTTTTTACAGCTTGATGGAGATCTAGGGAGGAAACTAATAAACTAATAAAAGACACATGAATAAGCAAATAAATACGCCGATCTTCCCCTAACAATTGCATGAGAACATACACTACACTTCAAATGTTATCATACTATATTTTATCATACTAATGTTATCATACTAATGTTATCATACTAATTGAAACATACTAATGTTATCATACTAATGTTATCATACTAATTGAAACATACTAATGTTATCATACTAATGTTATCATACTAATTGAAACATACTAATGTTATCATACTAATCTTATCATACTAATCTTATCATACTAATCTTATCATACTAATATCATACTATATTTTATCATACTAATCTTATCATATTAATATCATACTAT
This sequence comes from Paralithodes platypus, assembly GCA_032716605.1. Classification (NCBI taxonomy): domain Eukaryota; kingdom Metazoa; phylum Arthropoda; class Malacostraca; order Decapoda; family Lithodidae; genus Paralithodes; species Paralithodes platypus. The sequence goes on along the minus strand of CM064541.1, from coordinate 10,201,910 downwards.
ATTTTATCGTACTAAATTTTACCATACTAATTTTACCATACAAATTTTACCATACTAATTTTACCATACTAATTTTACCATACTAATTTTATCATACTAATTTTATCATACTAATTTTACATACTAATTCTATCATACTAATTTTATCATACTAATTTTATTATACTAATTTTACATACTAATTCTATCATACTAATTTTATCATAATAATTTTATCATACTAATTTTACATACTAATTCTATCATACTAATTTTATCATACTAATTTTATCATACTAATTCTATCATACTAATTTTATCATACTAATGTTATCATACTAATTTTATCATACTAATTTTATCATACTAATGTTATCATACTAAATTTATCATACTAAATTTATCACATACATATTAATGTGGCCAACTGTGTCATTATAGTTAATAAGGAGGAAATATCCACACACTAATGATACAGCCTTATTAACCCTTCTTTAGCGGCCTATGCGGTTTATTTATATGTACCGCCCAGCGGCGTGTTTTTAGCCAAAATAGGGCTGTTTATGTGATCATTTTCATGGCTAAATAAGACCCAGAACGTAAAACAAGTATCTATCCCTGAAAGGGCATAAACAGAGCTTTCGAATGACACCATAACGATCCTTTTATGATGGCTAGTTTGCTTGCAATAACCGTGCAACGCGAGTGCAAAAAGCATGTAATTAGCCACTTTCCCGATACAATTCCGTATATAGCGAGTGAGAGAGAGAGGAGGGAGCTGAGATTCGTGTCAGTAGGTTCGCCGCGGTGGTCTGGAGCAGTCATACGCTCGCTAGTCTCCTGCCACCACTTGTCTCTCTCTCTCAGCAACATTACGTGCTGAAATTGCCACTCGACCTATGTCGAGCGCCGCCACATAGTCCAGCTTTATTAAATACGACTTATGTGGTGAGCCGCTTTTTAAGGGTTAAGGAGGGGATGGGTAGTTTTTTCTGGCCCCCCTTCTCCCTTATGTGTAGCACCATTATTTTTAAGATTTTAAGACGTTTGCCCCATTAGTTTTAAGATTTCAAGACCTTTCGTCCCATTTCTTTATCGATATCAAGACCTTTCGTGCCATTTAGGTGTGGATTTTTTCCTGGCGATAGCGAGTCTTGAATTTTAAGAGGAACCGACAATCGGCCGGGACATTTTTCTATCGAAAAGTGTACACATTTATCTTGAAGGGGGTCTAGGGTGTGTTTTTTAAGCTTGCTGGAGGTCTAGGGAGGAAACTAAACAAACAAAATAGAAAGACAAATAAACAAACAAATATATAAGAACATAAGAACATAAGAAAATGGGAGTCTGCAGAAAGCCGATTGGCCTAAGCAAGGCAGATCCCTGTCCCACACAACCCCAATTCATTACAAAGCCCAATTATAGGCTTCACACTCTAATACCCTGAGGATCATCTTACCAAAACGGTTAGAGATTAACGCAGGATTATGGAGGTCTGCAGAGCGCTGATTGGCCCAACCCGGCTGATCCCCCTTCACACCCAACCCTTCTCGTCCATATGCTTATCCAATTTTATCTTAAAGCTCCCTACAGTTTTAGATCCCACTATAGCACTTGGTAGTCCATTCCACCCGTCTACAACTCTGTTACCAAACCAATACTTGCCTATATCTTTTCTGAAACGAAATTTATCTAATTTGAAACCATTGGTACGAGTTCTTTCGCTATCACTGAGCTTTAGTACATTTGCCATGTCCCCTTTGTTAATCCCACTAACCCACTTGAACACCTCTATCATATCCCCTCTAACTCTGCGTCTCTCTAACGAATGTAAACCTAATTTCTTCAACCTTTCTTCATACGAAAGATTTCTAATATTATGGATCATTTTTGTCATTCTACGCTGTACTCTCTCCAATGAATCTATGTCCATTCTGTAATAAGGACACCAAAATTGGACAGCATAATCCATATGGGGTCTCACTAATGACAAGTAAAGTTTTAAGATAACATCAGCAGTTCTGTTACTCACACTCCTAGAGATGAACCCGAGAATCCTGTTTGCCTTATTACGAACGCTTATACACTGTTTTCTAGGCTTCAAATCATTGCTAACAAACACACCTAGATCTTTCTCGCAGTCTGAATTTTCTAATTCTAAATTAGCTAGTTTATATTTAACATTTGTTTGCATCTTCCCTATCTTTAATACCTTGCATTTGTCAATGTTAAACTTCATCTGCCAATTTACTGACCATTCATGTAAGGTATCTAGATCCCTTTGGAGGCACTCTATATCGCTATCTGAATCAATTGATCTCCCTATTTTAGTATCGTCTGCGAATTTACTTATCCTACTAGTTATACCTAAATCTAGGTCATTTATGTATATAAGAAACAACAGGGGACCTAATACCGATCCCTGGGGGACACCACTTTTGACTGCTCCCCATTCTGACTTGGTACCATTTATGCTGACTCTCTGCTTCCTACCAATTAGCCATGACCTAATCCATCCTAACGACGCCCCACCTATTCCATGTGCCTCAACCTTTCTCATCAATCTCTCATGAGGGACTCTGTCGAAAGCTTTACTGAAATCTAAATATATAATATCATATGACTTGTCATTATCTACTGCTTCATATACCTCTGAGAAAAAACTAAGCAAATTAGTAAGGCAAGACCGTCCCTGAGTGAATCCATGCTGAGAAGAATTGATTAAGTTAAATGTTTCTAAGTGGTTTCTCATTTTCCTAGCAATAATTGACTCTAGTAGTTTTCCTATGATTGAAGTGAGACTAATGGGACGGTAATTGGATGCTATTGATTTATCACCTTTTTTGAAGATCGGAACTACATTTGCAAGCTTCCAAGCTTCTGGAACTATACCTGTTTCTAATGACTTGTTAAATAGAAATGTTAATGGATAACTTAACTCATCTCTGCATTCTTTTAATACTCTAGCATATACCTCATCAGGACCAGGCGATTTATGAGGTTTCAGTCTGTCAATTTCCTTAACCACATCATTTCTACTTATAGTAACCGTACTTAACCTATTTTCTATACTATCGCTGTATACCTTACGGACTTCTGGAAACTGTGCCAAATTTTCATTAGTGAAAACGGAAAGAAATTGACTATTTAATGTACTGCACATTTCTAAATCACTTTCTGTCAATTTTCCTATCGAAGTTTTAAGGGGACCAATTACATCTCTAACCTTGGATTTATATAGTTGGTAAAAAGCTTTAGGATTATTTTTTGAATCATTGGCAACCTTAATTTCATAATTTCTTTTTTCTTTACTAATATCCTTTTTTACCTGTCGTGATAGATTCTGATAGTAAGCAAGTAGGTGAATTTCGCCTTTTTTAATTTTTCTATATATTCCTCCTTTTTTTCCTAGAAGATCTAATAGTCTATTATTCATCCATTTGGGTTGGTTCTGTGTTGATCTAAATTTTCTTTTGGGGATATATTTATTTTGCGCATTGAATACTGACTTGATAAAATTATCGTATGTATCTACCAAGTTTGACGTCTCCTCCTGACTTAAGATGACAGGTGCCTGAGAAAGGATACACTCATTTGGACACCTGGATCGACTTAATTTTTTGACCATAGAGTCCGCTAACAGGGCTTCTCTTAACCCACCATAATTGGCTTTTCTGAAGTCAGGTATTAATGTTGTATTCTCTCTGATATTACCTTTCCATTGTATATTAAAATACACAGAATTATGATCACTATTTCCTAGGTGGTCCCCGATTTCTACACTATTTATCATATGTTCATTGTTACTGAAAACTAAATCGAGAATATTATCACCTCTAGTCGGCGTATCTATGAATTGAGATAAAAAACTATCTTGTACTACCTCAATAAACTCCTTTGAATCAGAGTCGCCTATTTGTTGCTGCCAATCTATATTAGGGAAATTAAAATCCCCATAATGCACACGTTGCTAAGCCTTGATGCTTTTAATTTCCTCCCATAATGATGTTCCGTCATTTCTACTCATATTTGGCGGTCTATACATAACTCCAATAACTAAAGTCTCACTACCTTCGTTAACTTCTACCCAAACACTTTCATTTTCATTATTTACTCTAATACCTGATTTAGTACAGCTTTTTAATGAACTCCTGACAAACACTGCTATACCGCCACCCCTCTTACTTGTTCGGTCATATTTAAACAAACTATATCCCGGTATATCAAACTCTGCTAAAAAATGCCTGGTTTCTGTATTAATCCATGTTTCAGTTAGCGCTATTATGTCTATATTTTCTTTGCTAACCAGTGCTCTAAGTTCGTTCATTTTGTTACATAAACTCCTGCAATTTGTATAATAAACACTCAAACTATTACTTGTATTTGCAACTATTTTTCTATTGTTTTTAACTAATTTATTTTTACCTGTTGAACTACTGGACCTAGACGGAAAATCTACGCTATCAGAATGTTCGTTATTACTATCAATTTGATGTGGCTGGGATTCTATTTTACTTACACACCTATGGTTTATTAACAAAACCCCGCAACAAACTTGTCGAGTGAGCTGGCTAAGGTCGAAACTCCTAGTCGAGAGAGATGTACTCCATCCTGGGCATACAGTTCATCCTTACCGTAGAAGAGGGTCCAGTTATCCAGGAATGGAATAGTATTTGCCTTGCAATACTTCTCCAGCCGGCTATTTACACCAATAGCCCTGGAGGACCATTCCTTCCTTACCCCTCTTCTTGGTAGGATACTGTGTACCACAGGAACTCCACCCTTCTCCTTGATCCTCTCCAACATTTCCTGGTACGTGGTGAGCAACTCCTCAGTCCTGCATTTCCAAATGTCGTTGCTCCCTGCGTTGAGGAAGATGATGGGGTCCTCTCCACTCGCTTCCATGACACCATCTAGCTTTTCTGCCACCTTCTCGACTCCGGCACCAGGCAGACAGACAACTTTACCAACATGTGTGTTAGTAGCCCTACCAAGGTATTTAATCATTGAATCCCCTACAATTAAAATAGACTTAGCTGTTTTCTGTTGCCGGCCTGTAGCAGGAGTTGTAGCAGCAACAACAGCAGACTTCCCCCCCTCCCCTCTCACTGCCTCGATGATCGCCACTTCCTCGCCATCACTCTCATCAGCCAAGGTGCTGAAGTTGTTGTGGGTCTTGAGTGGCTGCCTTTTCAGCTTGCAGGCCGTTGCACTGGTTGACACCACTTTCCAAGGGGCTTCACGATCCCTGGGAACACTTCCGGTAGCCTCACACTTCTTTTCCGCCATAGCTAGTCTCAAGGCCAAATTTTCATCTTTGAGACACTGAATCTCCTGCTCCACACTCTCCAGTCTTTCTTGCAAAGCAAGACAAAGCTGGAGAGTATGGGAGGAGACAGCAGACTCATCAACAACAGCCATCACTAAGAAAGTTCACTAGGACCTCACTAAGGGTAAACCGGTTCACTAGCGGTCACTGGGGACGTCCGCACAGGTCAGGGGTCAGAGGGCAACTGAATGCACCCATTCCTATGCACCCATTCCTCCTTAAACAATGCCTTTGATATTTAAATATTGCTTTTGAGTGTTTTAATAGTATGCAGATATAATGTTAAAATAACATGATGATAAGGAGTTATGTACCAGTTATCTTTGTTGGCAGCTGTACAGTTCCCAACACATGAACCGGGGACAAATGTTGTGAATAAGGTACACAATGTAATAATAATAATAATAATAATAATAATAATAATAATAATATTTGTAGTACTTATTTTCTTTGTCTAATTATACTACTAAGGTGGGGAATAATTCGACAGTCATTTAGAAGTTGGTATACTTTATTTAACAAACTTACTAATAGCTGTTTGCGGATGATACAGTGGAGTGATAATGAATGGGAGTTGCAGGATCTGGTAAATGAGTTTGGAACAATGTGCGAAAAACGGAATTTGAAGGTAAATGCGGGGAAGAGCAAGGTTATGGTCTTCGAAAGGGGTGAAGTCACAGAGTGTGAGGTGAAGCTGAACGGTCAGGCTATGGTGATAGTCAACTCTTTTAAGTATCTGGACAGTGTGATGAGTAAAGATGGGACTATGGATGAAGAAGTGCGGGAGAGGGTACAACAGGGGAAGAGGGTTGTAGGAACGTTGAAAGCAGTAACAAGAAATAGGGTGGTCAGTATGGAAGTGAAGAAGTCCTTGCATGACAGTGTGGTAATCCCGACACTGACTTACGGAAGCGAAGCATGGACGTTGGTTGAGAGACTCAGACCAAAAGTGAGAGCAGTGGAAATTAATTACTTAAGAAGTGTGTGCGGAGTTACATGGAGGGATAGACAGACTAATGAGGAAGTAAGAAGGAGGTGTGGTGTGGAGGTAGATATGCTGGAAAGTGTGAAAAGGAATAACTTGAGATGGTTCGGCCATATGGAACGTATGGAAAGCGAGAGAATGACTAAGAGGGTGTACGAGAGCGAGGTGGAGGGACAGAGAGGGAGGAGTAGACCGAGAGAGAGGTGGAAGGATGGAGTGAGGAAGTATATGAACGAAGGCGGTGCTGGTTGTGGGGAGGGGCGTCGACTGACTTGGGACAGAGATGCATGGGGGCAGTTCGTTTGTGGCCACCCCTTCGGGGATCACTGCGTCAGGCAATAGATAGATAGATAGACTAATAGCTTTATACTAACCTAGTAACGATTTCTCTGTTCGGGCCGAAATGAGTTCAATACACAGATTCAATAATTCATCGACCCATAATAGATGGTACGTTGGAACACGAGAGCTCCCGTTACCACCTATTTGGTTTCCCGCTATTCGGGTATTGACTCACTTCGACTTCGATCCAAGAGCACATTACTAGTCTCCAAAATAATATAGTTTTACCGGGCCCTACTGTGTCTACTCGAGAGACCAGGGCGTTACTACCTATGACCTCTATTTCCCTAGCTAGAACACTAGATATATTCTTAACTAAACTCCACAATAATATAACCTTACCGGGCTCTAATATGTCTACTCAAGAGCCAGGGCGTTACTAGATATGACCTCTATCTCCCTATCTAGAACACTCTTTTATTATATATTCTCTTAGCCCTATTACCAATAAAGCCGTATACCACGTATCACACCTATTTCAATAATATATCTCAACAAATGGCTTGATATTATCAGTATCTCAAAACACCTACATGAACAATATTCACCGCTTAATCCTCTACATATATTTTATGATTACAATATTTTCCTTGACTTAATACTCGTAACGCTTACCACGAAACCGACGAAATATTCTTTAAACGATATGATTTACAATGTTTCCTTTATAACAAAAATATATAGTTTATCATACGGACTAGTGTCCTCCTTATCTATTTCTCAAACTAGAGCTGATCTAACTATTCTTTATTCCCTGAACCCTATAGTTGCTTATCTATTTATGAATCATTCCCTCTTACTTTAATGTTTATGTCTATTTGTTGCCCTATAAGCTCCTATAGTATTGATAGCTAAATGGCATGGAGCCTTCTCTGTCAAGAATAAGTAATATTATCTTAACATGTCATCATTTTATGTATTTTCATAAGTCTAATATCTTTTTCTTTATTTTGTCCTATAAGAACACATCAATTATTATTGGTTGGAACCACTGGGTTTGTCAAGCATTTTCTCTCGTGCTCGAAATCTGGTTCGGCCCAATATGGGTCCTTTAAAAATATAAGACAGTCTTAGGTATCGACTGGAACATCTTCACCACCTCAGAGCCGGCCAATAGCTCAACTGGAAATCTTCATCGCTCCCATCTATTATTTTTCGTCCTTTTGAATCGCTTGGCTGTAGGTGTGCAAGCCCGTGATGTGACGACAGGCGGCCGGATACTGAAGGTGTATCCGCCTAGTAGGGGAGAGTGATGCCAGGTCCGAGGTGGACTTTATTGGAACTAGAGGAGTGGGCTGGAAGGCTGGAACAAGTGGATCCAAGTTTCCATGGGTGCCCAAGCGAGGGAGAGAATGTGGGTTGCAAGAAGTTAGCCCAGTGGAGTCTGAGAGGTGAATTAATTCTGCAGCTTCCCCCACCCCCTTGATATAGCCCCGCCTCCCGCTTTCCGGCGCTGTGATTGGCTGAGCCGCCCGCTCGGCCAGTCGTTGTTTTGGCTGTGCGGCTTGAATATTTCCTTCATTCGCTTCATCTCTTTTCTCTCCATAATAAGTTCCTGGAAGCTGGTTGCAAATGTCTTTTGGTGGCCTACGGGAGTATAGGGCTGGCACTGATGCATTAGACCTATTGCAACCAGAGGAAACAGCCAGTGGAGAGAGCGAGAGCGAGTTTAACTCTTTCACGCTTTTATGATGCAGAGGTTGCCAGATTAGCAATAAGAAATAGAGTTCTCTCAGTCTTATAATTAGCTCTCCAAAATTAGTTTTCTGCCCACAGCTAACTCAAAGACAACTGCAGAGGTTGAAGTAATTAAACTAAAGGTTTCTAAATTCCCTTGATGGTAACAAAGGCTTTAAAGTATCCCTAATAGGCTCAACATCGCGTCATAAGCGTAGAAGGGTTAAAGGTGAAGCTGGACACGTAGCTGTCAGCTCCGACAACGGAGGCTTCTGCTTGGTCGGCCGGGAAGGTGTGGGATGTTTACAGCAAGAGTCTACAGTAGACTGTCAAACTCGGCTGGTTTAAAGGGAAGGTTAAAGGGAGCACGGTGATTGGCTGGCAGTCTTTTTACCTTAATAATAATAATAATAATAATGATAATAATAATAATAATATTAATAATAATAATAAAAATAATAATAATGATTGTTTTTTTATGCTCTAACTTACGGGAATACCTTCCTAATAATAATATACTTTGAAGTAGGCAGCATCACATATTTGTATGAACATTATGCATTAAGGGAAGGTTTTGTAATTTATAAATCCCCTTGTCCCTCATGTTTAGCCCCATTAGTTTTGAGATTTAGAGACGTTCGCTCCATTAGTTTAGCGATTTGAAGACCTTTCACCCTATGTCTTTGTTATTATGAAAGCCAATGCGTAGCCATTTAAGTGATTATTTGTTTTCCAGGCGAGCGATAGCAAGCCTGTAATTTAAGAGGAACTGGTCTTCGGCTGGGACGTTTTCTACCAAAAAAATATGTTATATTATGTTCGATTTTGTTTGCTTTTGTATTCTTGATAGAGGTCTAGGGAGCAAACAAAGCAAAAATAACGCTAAATATACAATAAATATAGGTTGAGCTATTGACAGACAGGCCGCTTGCCTTTAAGATGGGGGGGGAGGGGGGGGGGGGGGGAGGTTATTTGTTCTCCCAAGACCTTCATCAAGCTTTAAGAAAAATACCTCCAAGACTACCGTTGGATATAAAATACCTCCAAGACTACCGTTGGATATAAAATACCTCCAAGACTACCGTTGGATATAAAATACCTCCAAGACTACCGTTGGATATAAAATACCTCCAAGACTACCGTTGGATATAAAATACCTCCAAGACTACCGTTGGATATAAAATACTACAAGACTACCGTTGGATATAAAATACCTCCAAGACTACCGTTGGATATAAAATACCTCCAAGACTACCGTTGGATATAAAATACCTCCAAGACTACCGTTGGATAAAATACCTCCAAGACTACCGTTGGATATAAAATACCTCCAAGACTACCGTTGGATATAAAATACCTCCAAGACTACCGTTGGATATAAAATACCTCCATGACTACCGTTGGATATAAAATACCTCCAAGACTACCGTTGGATATAAAATACCTCCAAGACTACCGTTGGATATAAAATACCTCCAAGACTACCGTTGGATATCAAATATTGTAAATTTTTCGGTAGAAGAATTGTCCCAGCCAAAGGCCAGTTCCTCCTAAATTGCAGGTTCGCTAGGATGAAATCGACATGTAAATGGGACGAACGGTTTAATAATTGAATAACTAAGTGGCGAATGTCTTAAAATCTCAAAACTATTCGGTCTAAAAATGAGGGAGAAGGGGATCCAGAACATCCCCCCCCCCCCCCCTCCCGAAAGCTATGTCAGTAATTAAAATTGGCACTGGTTGATTGGCCTTGGTTAACTTAGCACTGGTTGAGATGTACTGGTTAAATTGTCATATTGGTTGAGATGCCAGAGAACCTTATAAATGATCAGAACTGAGCTAAAGGCGGTGTCACACGAACAATTTTTCCGTCATATTGTTATGGGCAATTGGACGCTGGCAGCTTCAAAATGTTATTTCCATAAGAATTCAACTCACTTCTGTAATCTATCTTTGATCCACTTTCCGATTTAAATTCGAATGAACCTCAAAAGAGTACGAGAAAAAAAAAAATCATCGAATATTGTCGGAAAATGCGCTGGTGCGGCACCACCTTAGTCGTTTGTCTGGTCCCCCTTCTTCCTCATGTTTAGCTCCATTAGTTTTAAGATTTTAAGACGTTCGGCCCATTAGTTTGGCAATTTTAGACCTTTCGTCCCATTTCTTCGTCAATATTAAGATTTCGTGACATTTAGGTATCAATTTTTTTCTTGGCGAGCGAAAGCAAGCCTATAATTTATGAGAACCGGCCTTCTGCCGGGAAATTTTTCTATAGAAAAATTTACAAATTAATCTTGAAGGAGGGTCTTGGGCTCGTGTTTTAATAAGCTTGATGGAGGTCTAGGGACGAAACTAACAAAATAGTAAAAAGATACATAAATGAGAAAATAAATACTCTCCCCCCCTTAAACCGTTAGCACACGATAACCCTCTTCGTCAGCTTTATTGGAGCAACATTTGTTCTGGCAAGATTTCAGAGATCGTTTGCACTGGTGGTAACGGAACATTGAAGATGGATTAAGGTTGGGATGGGGGATTCTCAATCTTCTTCTCCCTTATGGTTAGCCCCATAATTTTTCTTAGATTTTAAGACATTTGCCCCTTTATTTTGGCGTTTGCAAAACATTCCGTGCCATCGCTATCGCTCCTGGCGAGCAATAGCGAGCACGGAATGATTTACAAAACCCACCTCATAAATTGGCTGGCTAGTGTTGACGATAATGATGGAGTGAAAAAGCGCTTGTGTGATAATACTAAAAATAAAAATGAAAAGAAAAGAAAAGCACACACATACAAATACACAAGCACACACATACAAATACCCAAGCACACACATACAAATACACAAGCACACACATACAAATACACAAGCACACACATACAAATACACAAGCACACACATACAAATACACAAGCACACACATACAAATACCCAAGCACACACATACAAATACCCAAGCACACACATACAAATACACAAGCACACACATACAAATACACAAGCACACACATACAAATACACAAGCACACACATACAAATACCCAAGCACACACATACAAATACCCAAGCACACACATACAAATACACAAGCACACACATACAAATACACAAGCACACACATACAAATACACAAGCACACACATACAAATACACAAGCACACACATACAAATACACAAGCACACACATACAAATACACAAGCACACACATACAAATCAACTCGCAAGTGGTCAATAACAGAGAGGACCTGACACATTGGAGACCCTTTAGTAACAGAGATCAGCCAACCTCTGCCATATATTACCATCAATAACAGAGAGGACCTGACACATTGGAGACCCTTTAGTAACAGAGATAAGCCAACCTCTGCCATATATTACCATCAATAACAGAGAGGACCTGACGCATTGGAGACTCTTTAGTAACAAAGATCAGCCAACCTCTGCCATTTATTACCAACAATAACAGAGAGGACCTGACACATTGGAGACCCTTTAGTAACAGAGATCAGCCAACCTCTGCCATATATTACCATCAATAACAGAGAGGACATGACACATTGGAGACCCTTTAGTAACAAAAATATGTAAAATAAAAGTATATAATATTCATCTGACTGAGACGGCAAATCCTGTTTTGATCCATCTATTTGTTCATCTCAACTCTCTGGCTTTATCTCTCCATCTTAATTCTCTGGCTTTTGAATCGTTTCGCTATTGGTTTCCCCTTTCAGCTTTCAGCCCTCCTGTCATCCTCTTTATCTCCATTCTGATGTCAGACACAGAAGGCTGACTCTTTCTGTAAGACATGATATATATGTTGCCATATACAGTAGGTGTAGCCCAAATCAATAGTTCGTCGTCAATCTTTCTTTATAGGGCAGGTTTATATTTTCAGGAATCCATTTTACCTAATTTTTAGCCCTATCAGTTAATACACTTAAAGACGTTCGCTTCATTAGTCTGGCGATTTTAAGACCTTTTGTCCCCTTTATTTGTCAATATTACGACTTTTGGTGCGATTTAGGTGTCGATTGTTTTCTGCATGGTGAGTGTTATTTAGGAGGCGGAACATTGCTCTAATATAAATGTACAGAGTTATCTCGAAGGTAGAAACTTGATATAGGTCTAGGGGCAAGCTAAATATAACAAATAATGATAAATAAATATATAGAAAATAAAATACCTAGCCGTCCGGCTAGCTCAGTTGATAGCGAATACCTAGCCGTCCGGCTAGCTCAGTTGATAGCTTGCCTGATTAATGGCTTGAAGGTTTCGCGTTCAATCCCCGCTCAGATTGAACAGTTTTTCTGAGATATAGCCGGCGGTTACCATCTCCCCATGAGCAAGGGGGATGGGTAATGGTCTCTGGTAGACTAAAGAAAGCCAAGCGCTTGTGAATCCTCGAAGGAGGAGATACGGGTGCTATATTAGTAACCAGAAGATTATTATTATTATTATTATAAAGTAAGTCTCACTGTTCCTTGGCAGTCCTCACAAGTTGATAATAGCCTATTCATTATAAGGAGGCCAGAAATCATAATCATCAACCTCTGTAACGCAACTAGGGCTAAAGCAATTGGGCTGTAAATGTCCACCCATGTTCCCTGGTTGACTCTTCCCAAATGGTAGAAATATTTGCGTGATTACTTGAGTCGCTTTATAGTTTCAGGAAGGTAGGAGTCATGATTTTTGGCCTACCTGCAATGAATAGACTATAGTTCGTTTTGTTTGTAGGTTTTGAATTAATATATTTATTTTAATGTAAATGTATATACTGAAATGTCGGGTTGGTATTTCAACTCGACTTTGTATAATCTCGTTAACAATCTTGTAATAGGATATCGTGAGATAGAATATGCTCGACAGGGTCACGTCTAGCTTTATAAATCTTGCATTTGGTGGAGAGAACATAATAATTCATTCAGGTTCAGTAGTAGTTTATCGAGAGGCCTTCCCTAGGGTTAAGTTCCCCATTAATTACTATTTCCTTTCACCTATGCATAACCTATGATAGCGCAGTTGGAAAGTGTGTACATGCTTAGATTGATATGCAGGATTCGAAACTGCATAATAAATCATAGGCTTATCTACTTTTCTTTAACTGTCTTCGTGTTGCAATGCATAAGTTAGTCCAGATGCCAAATGGCCATTTCCAGTCAAAGCGTGTTGTGACATCATTATGAAGTTTTTTGGTGGATTCATCATCTCTGAGCTATTCTGAATCAGAATCAGCCGGGTGACAGACTGGCACCCTTGAGGAATTTGTAGTAGAGGCAAAAAACAAAATGGCCGCCCCGATCTCTGATAAATTCTGTTTCGGGCAATATCTTCATTTCTAATGCACTTACAAACGTAATTTTGATGTCTACTATTATGTTTTCAGGGTCAAGGAATCCATTGATGATAGTATTAAAGGTGTACACATAACACTTGAATCATACTTTCAGGATGGCATCCACTGATAGCATCCATCTGTGGGCAGTTACAGAGATGATTCCCTACTTCTTTGCTGCCAGTCATTGTAATTATGCAAGGTATGGTCTGTATTATCTTCGATCCATGGAGCGTCTGCCAGCCAATCTTCTTAAAGAGTTCATGAATGGTAAACACGTTATGCGTCACAACCCAGGCACATGGAATGCCATATGGTCGGATATGTTTATAGAGTCAACATTTATGAGAAATGGCCATGAATCTGGCGGACTCACAGGATTGACTCTGAAACCATCGGCTGTCACAAGATGGGCTCTGAGCCTGCATATCTGCAGTCAGCTACGTGGTGATCTAATGGCAATGAAAGTCAAGCAAAAGAACAAGATCGTCACAACTCACAAAGAAGAGATGCCAGGAAGGATTGCAAGTGACTCATCTGATCGTCAGAAGATTCAAAATGCGCTAGCAAGTTATATCGATCCTCTGGCAACTGACACTCACCCACCTGGCCTCCTTAACATCGTCACAGGTCTTCATGCAACAGAGAAGGTAAACGTTGATGAATCTCTCAAGATTGGACGACAACAGATGATAGAATTTGAGTCTGGATGGCCAACAAGCTTCAACAAAACACTAACCAAAAAGGTGACTTTGATGCCTTCAACCAAAAAGACCATCAAGTTGAATGACATGGAATTGATATACACCCGAGTCATATGTCTCCAACAACACAGGGATATTGATATCAAGGAAGTCCTCTCCTATGAACTATCTCCTGTGCCAGCATCCTTGTTTGATGAGAGTGGTGCAATGCGGGCTCAGTCAAAAGCAGTTTTGAAAAAGAAACTCCAAGTTGAGCAATCAAGTCGAACCCTAGGTGTTTCAGATGCTGTAATCATAGACGGATGTGCCATGTTATGGACTGTGTACTGGCCCACAAATGTGATTATGTGATGAACTTGATGAGGACCATCAAGTACCACCTTGAGTGTTGTGATGTGTATTTGATTTTCGACAGGTACATCAAAACTAGCACAAAACAAATGACAAGATCCAGTCGTGCAGGTCATGATGCAAGTCGAAAACATCAACTCAACTTACATACACCACTTCCAGCACAAAAAGTGGTCCTCAATGTAGTCTACAACAAAATACAACTCATTGATTTAATCTGTCAGTATCTGATTACCCACATAGTGAACAACCAGACCAAACTGGTTATCACTGGAAAAGATCCTACACCAATACAAATATGGAACAATTCCACTATCCAGAGACAAGATTTGAAAACACTTCATGAGGAAGCGGATGTCATCATCGTCCATCACTTAGCTCAAATTGTATCAAATGTTAGTTGGGACTCGCATATCAAAGTGATCAGTGATGATACAGATGTCTTTGTTCTGCTGATTCATTTCTACCTAAAAGAAAAGATGACTGTGAATGTTAGTATGGAGAGTCCAAGTGCTGGGAGGGTGAACATAGACATTCGTGAAACTGCATTGAAACACAAACACATCACTAAATACCTGCCTGCTGTACATGTTCTGACTGGATGTGATACTGTGTCTTATTTGTTTGGAATTGGAAAAGCTACAGCCTTGAAGGTACTAATGGCTGGACATCACCCAGCCTTACTTGGTGAACTGGAAGCAAATGAAGAAAAGATGATATGTGAGGCAACTACTTTCATTGCTGCATGTTATGGGTCAAAAGTGGAAGGTGATATGAACACACATAGGTATGCAATGTGGAAGTCTAAGATGGCCAACTCCAAGATTACCTCTGCTCCAAAAACTGAAATCATTGCCTCCATCGCGCGAGGCCTTTATTCAGCATGTACATCGCGCTCATCATCAAGTCATGATATGGAATTCGGCTATTCAGGCACACCCTCCGAATTTGGATGTCATTCAGTATGGATGGCAAGAAGGTGAAAATGGTGCACTGTCTGCAACCACACTTCCAAATGATGTGCCTGCTGCACCTGTCAACATTCTGCAGCTGATCAAGAATGCACCAGTACCCAGCCATGTTCCACTGGCAGGTGTGGTTGTGTGGCAGCACAGATCATGTTCAATGTTTTGCAATTGTAATGCTGGATCAGATTGTTGTAATAAACAGACGAAGGCAGTAGCTATGAACCAGGACGAAGATGACGAAGATTGAATATTGTGTAGAACATTTTTGAGAACGCGTGCTACAGTCGTGCCAATAGAGTTAATATTAGTTTGCCTCAAATGTGTACATTTCAAACCATATACTAGTTTTCTCAATTGATGTTTAAGTTGTGATGGACAGTCAGTTCTCCTGGAGGGTATTATGAATTCAATATTTTATTTGAAGGTATCAGTGGAACTGGAAAATAACAATTATTCATATATTAATGGTGACTATCTTGAAATTATGATACAATAATTATCTGTACACCTTTAATATTATCATTAATGGATTCCTTAACCCTGAAAACATAATAGTAGACATCAAAATTACGTTTGTAAGTGCCTTAGAAATGAAGATATTGCCTGAAACAGAATTTATCAGAGATCGGGGTGGCCATTTTGTTTTTTGCCTCTACTACAAATTCCTCAAGGGTGCCAGTCTGTCACCCGGCTGATTCTGATTCAGGATAGCTCAGAGATGATGGAATCCACCAAAAAAATTCATAATGACGTCACAACACGCTCTTTCACGATTTCGCTGGACTAAGTGTGTTGATTTTCGGTGTGAGCATCCTAGGTTCAAATCCCCGGACTGCCACATGTGTTTGTTAATTGCATTAGGCCTAATCGAGTTTAGGAGTAAAGTTGGTTGGTGGAGAGAACATAATAATTCATTCAGGTTCAGTAGTAGTTTATCGAGAGGCCTTCCCTAGGGTTAAGTTCCCCATTAATTACTATTTCCTTTCACCTATGCATAACCTATGATAGCGCAGTTGGAAAGTGTGTACATGCTTAGATTGATATGCAGGATTCGAAACTGCATAATAAATCATAGGCTTATCTACTTTTCTTTAACTGTCTTCGTGTTGCAATGCATAAGTTAGTCCAGATGCCAAATGGCCATTTCCAGTCAAAGCGTGTTGTGACATCATTATGAAGTTTTTTGGTGGATTCATCATCTCTGAGCTATTCTGAATCAGAATCAGCCGGGTGACAGACTGGCACCCTTGAGGAATTTGTAGTAGAGGCAAAAAACAAAATGGCCGCCCCGATCTCTGATAAATTCTGTTTCGGGCAATATCTTCATTTCTAATGCACTTACAAACGTAATTTTGATGTCTACTATTATGTTTTCAGGGTCAAGGAATCCATTGATGATAGTATTAAAGGTGTACACATAACACTTGAATCATACTTTCAGGATGGCATCCACTGATAGCATCCATCTGTGGGCAGTTACAGAGATGATTCCCTACTTCTTTGCTGCCAGTCATTGTAATTATGCAAGGTATGGTCTGTATTATCTTCGATCCATGGAGCGTCTGCCAGCCAATCTTCTTAAAGAGTTCATGAATGGTAAACACGTTATGCGTCACAACCCAGGCACATGGAATGCCATATGGTCGGATATGTTTATAGAGTCAACATTTATGAGAAATGGCCATGAATCTGGCGGACTCACAGGATTGACTCTGAAACCATCGGCTGTCACAAGATGGGCTCTGAGCCTGCATATCTGCAGTCAGCTACGTGGTGATCTAATGGCAATGAAAGTCAAGCAAAAGAACAAGATCGTCACAACTCACAAAGAAGAGATGCCAGGAAGGATTGCAAGTGACTCATCTGATCGTCAGAAGATTCAAAATGCGCTAGCAAGTTATATCGATCCTCTGGCAACTGACACTCACCCACCTGGCCTCCTTAACATCGTCACAGGTCTTCATGCAACAGAGAAGGTAAACGTTGATGAATCTCTCAAGATTGGACGACAACAGATGATAGAATTTGAGTCTGGATGGCCAACAAGCTTCAACAAAACACTAACCAAAAAGGTGACTTTGATGCCTTCAACCAAAAAGACCATCAAGTTGAATGACATGGAATTGATATACACCCGAGTCATATGTCTCCAACAACACAGGGATATTGATATCAAGGAAGTCCTCTCCTATGAACTATCTCCTGTGCCAGCATCCTTGTTTGATGAGAGTGGTGCAATGCGGGCTCAGTCAAAAGCAGTTTTGAAGAAGAAACTCCAAGTTGAGCAATCAAGTCGAACCCTAGGTGTTTCAGATGCTGTAATCATAGACGGATGTGCCATGTTATGGACTGTGCACTGGCCCACAAATGTGATTATGTGATGAACTTGATGAGGACCATCAAGTACCACCTTGAGTGTTGTGATGTGTATTTGATTTTCGACAGGTACATCAAAACTAGCACAAAACAAATGACAAGATCCAGTCGTGCAGGTCATGATGCAAGTCGAAAACATCAACTCAACTTACATACACCACTTCCAGCACAAAAAGTGGTCCTCAATGTAGTCTACAACAAAATACAACTCATTGATTTAATCTGTCAGTATCTGATTACCCACATAGTGAACAACCAGACCAAACTGGTTATCACTGGAAAAGATCCTACACCAATACAAATATGGAACAATTCCACTATCCAGAGACAAGATTTGAAAACACTTCATGAGGAAGCGGATGTCATCATCGTCCATCACTTAGCTCAAATTGTATCAAATGTTAGTTGGGACTCGCATATCAAAGTGATCAGTGATGATACAGATGTCTTTGTTCTGCTGATTCATTTCTACCTAAAAGAAAAGATGACTGTGAATGTTAGTATGGAGAGTCCAAGTGCTGGGAGGGTGAACATAGACATTCGTGAAACTGCATTGAAACACAAACACATCACTAAATACCTGCCTGCTGTACATGCTCTGACTGGATGTGATACTGTGTCTTATTTGTTTGGAATTGGAAAAGCTACAGCCTTGAAGGT
This sequence comes from Paralithodes platypus, assembly GCA_032716605.1. Lineage (NCBI taxonomy): Eukaryota > Metazoa > Arthropoda > Malacostraca > Decapoda > Lithodidae > Paralithodes > Paralithodes platypus. The sequence goes on along the minus strand of CM064541.1, from coordinate 10,183,205 downwards.
ACTAATGGCTGGACATCACCCAGCCTTACTTGGTGAACTGGAAGCAAATGAAGAAAAGATGATATGTGAGGCAACTACTTTCATTGCTGCATGTTATGGGTCAAAAGTGGAAGGTGATATGAACACACATAGGTATGCAATGTGGAAGTCTAAGATGGCCAACTCCAAGATTACCTCTGCTCCAAAAACTGAAATCATTGCCTCCATCGCGCGAGGCCTTTATTCAGCATGTACATCGCGCTCATCATCAAGTCATGATATGGAATTCGGCTATTCAGGCACACCCTCCGAATTTGGATGTCATTCAGTATGGATGGCAAGAAGGTGAAAATGGTGCACTGTCTGCAACCACACTTCCAAATGATGTGCCTGCTGCACCTGTCAACATTCTGCAGCTGATAAAGAATGCACCAGTACCCAGCCATGTTCCACTGGCAGGTGTGGTTGTGTGGCAGCACAGATCATGTTCAATGTTTTGCAATTGTAATGCTGGATCAGATTGTTGTAATAAACAGACGAAGGCAGTAGCTATGAACCAGGACGAAGATGACGAAGATTGAATATTGTGTAGAACATTTTTGAGAACGCGTGCTACAGTCGTGCCAATAGAGTTAATATTAGTTTGCCTCAAATGTGTACATTTCAAACCATATACTAGTTTTCTCAATTGATGTTTAAGTTGTGATGGACAGTCAGTTCTCCTGGAGGGTATTATGAATTCAATATTTTATTTGAAGGTATCAGTGGAACTGGAAAATAACAATTATTCATATATTAATGGTGACTATCTTGAAATTATGATACAATAATTATCTGTACACCTTTAATATTATCATTAATGGATTCCTTAACCCTGAAAACATAATAGTAGACATCAAAATTACGTTTGTAAGTGCCTTAGAAATGAAGATATTGCCTGAAACAGAATTTATCAGAGATCGGGGTGGCCATTTTGTTTTTTGCCTCTACTACAAATTCCTCAAGGGTGCCAGTCTGTCACCCGGCTGATTCTGATTCAGGATAGCTCAGAGATGATGGAATCCACCAAAAAAATTCATAATGACGTCACAACACGCTCTTTCACGATTTCGCTGGACTAAGTGTGTTGATTTTCGGTGTGAGCATCCTAGGTTCAAATCCCCGGACTGCCACATGTGTTTGTTAATTGCATTAGGCCTAATCGAGTTTAGGAGTAAAGTTGGTTGGTGGAGAGAACATAATAATTCATTCAGGTTCAGTAGTAGTTTATCGAGAGGCCTTCCCTAGGGTTAAGTTCCCCATTAATTACTATTTCCTTTCACCTATGCATAGCCTATGATAGCGCAGTTGGAAGGTGTGTACATGCTTAGATTGATATGCAGGATTCGAAACTGCATAATAAATCGTAGGCTTGTCTACCTTTCTTTAACTGTCTTCGTGGTGCAATGCATAAGTGTGTTGATTTTCGGTGTGAGCATCCTAGGTTCGAATCCCCGGACTGCCACATGTGTTTGTTAATTGCATTAATCGAGTTTAGGAGTAAAGTTGGTTGGTGGAGAGAACATAATAATTCATTCTAGATCAGTAGTAGTTTATCGAGAGGCCTTCCCTAGGGTTAAGTGCCCCATTAATTACTATTTCCTTCCACCTATGCATAGCCTATGATAGCGCAGTTGGAAAGTGTGTACATGCTTAGATTGATATGCAGGATTCGAAACTGCATAATAAATCGTAGGCTTGTCTACCTTTCTTTAACTGTCTTCGTGGTGCAATGCATAAGTGTGTTGATTTTCGGTGTGAGCATCCTAGGTTCGAATCCCCGGACTGCCACATGTGTTTGTTAATTTAATAAATCGAGTTTAGGAGTTGTTGTTGTTGTTGTTCCCCAAGCTGCCTGGCCGAACAGCCCTAAGGCACCGAGCAAGGCCATAACCAAGCGCCCCCACAGAACCCTCCTTGCCTACCACAATAAAGCCTGGGTGACCGAAGCCACTCCATGGCGGGGAGCTGAGGAGTACAAAGTACAAAGGAGTACAAAGGAAATCAAGCAACAACATATCTAGTGACCCTTCTAGGTTGCTTGTCCTCCAAAACACTGAGGATCAAGTGTCCAAACAGTGGTTTAGAGAGGGTAAGGGAACATTGGAAAGGGAATTACTGCCCTGGAACTAATGTCCGTGGCAGGATTAGGAAGTTAGTAGGGGACAGATGGGTTAGGAACTGAGGGGGGGATAAAATAAAGTTATTCATTTACAAACGCAGTCAGTCGCGGGTTTGATGCGAGATATTTGTCTAGGCGGAGTTTAAATGAATCAACGGTGATGCAGTCTATAACGTTTCGGGGAAGCCCATTCCACAAGTTGACAACTCGATTGAAGAAGAAATTCTTAGATTCGTGTGAGTTAAAAGATTTACCAATAATTTTGCAACCGTTTCCCCGCGTGTAATTAGATTGTTCGATAGTGAAGTACTTACTACAGTCCATATTGTCGATGCCTTTGATGATTTTGAACACTTGAATTAAGTCACCTCTTAATCTGCGCTGGGTTAAAGGAAATAGATTTAATTCTCTAAGACGCTCTTCCTATGGTTTGTTCTTTAGGCTAGGTATCATTTTGGTAACTCTACGTTGAACTCGTTCTAGCTTGTTTATATATTTTTGGTAATAAGGGCACCAGGATTGAACGCAGTATTCCAGAAGAGGGCGGACTAAGGAATTGTAAAGGGTTAGGATAACTTCTTTGGATTTATGCTCAAATGACCTGCCTATAAAGCCAATTATTTTGTTTGCCTTCTTAACAACTTCTGAACATTGTTGACTCGGTTTTAGGTTACTCGACATTGTTACTCCCAGATCGGTTTCTCTGTTTACATTCTTAAGCTGAGTGCCATTCATCGAATAGTTTGCTTTCTCATTTAGGTATCCGATATGTAGTACTTTACATTTATCCGCATTGAAACTCATTTGCCAAATTTGGGCCCAACATGACCATTTATCTAGATTGTGTTGCATATCGTCAACTTGTTCTTCTGAGAGTACGCTATTTGCAATTTTTGTATCGTAAGCAAATTTTGAGAATGTACAGGTGAGACCCTCATCTATGTCGTTGATGTAAATTAGAAAGAGAATTGGTCCTAGTACCGATCCCTGGGGTACCCCGCTACTTACATTGGTCCATTTAGATGCCTTACCGTTTATGACTACTCTTTGCTTTCTGTCGCTGAGCCAATTTTCTATCTATTTCAACACACTGTCTTGTATTCCATGCGCTTTTAGTTTTAGCAGTAAACGTTTGTGGGGAACTTTGTCAAAGGCCTTTTGAAAATCAAGGTATATAATATATACAGCTTTACTCTCATCGTAGAGGTTGAGGATATCGTGGAAGAAATCTAAGAGGTTTGTTAAACAGGATTTTTTTTTACGAAAGCCGTGTTGAGTATCTTTAAGTATGTTATTTTCCTCTAAGTGATTTACGAGTCTGTCTCGTATGACCGTTTCTAGCATTTTACATACAACTGAGGTTAAGCTAATTGGACGATAGTTACTGGGTAGGGATTTGCTGCCTTTTTTTAATATCGGTGTTACGTTGGCTAGCTTCCACTGATCAGGCATAGTTCCAGATTGCAAGGATTTATTGAATAGTAATGTCAGTGGTTTGGAGAGCTCATCCTTAACTTCCTTTAGAACTCTAGGCGAGATTGTATCAGGTCCAGGCGTTTTATTTACCTTGAGTTTATCTAAACGATTCAATACTTCTCTCTCTGTAACGGTGATATTGCTTAGAACATCTGAATTATCAATCTGAATCGGCGATGGTGTAGGGATATCACTGAGGTCTTCTGTTGTAAAAACTGATGCAAAGAAGGTATTGAGGGCATTACTCATTTGTACTTCGTCTTTGGTGTATTCTCCATTTTCATCGACGTACGGTCCAACAGTTGAAGTAACTACTTTTTTCTTTCTGATATAACTATAGAATTCTTTCGGGTTTGTTTTACTTTGATTCGCAATATGTAACTCTAAGGTCTTTTTACTTTGCTTAATTAACTTTTTGGCTTTGCATCGTAGCTCTACAAATTTCACCCGTTCTTCGTCATTTTGTGAGGATTTTAATCTATCATTGGCAAATTTTTTAGCAAGCAGGCAGTTTGAAATATCTTTATTCCACCATTTGGGCTTATTATTATGGCCTGGACGCCGTATTTTCGATGGTATGTAGTCTTGCACTGCTTTTAGGTAAGTGGTTTCGAATAACTTCCAAGATGTATTTATGTCGTTATTGTTAATTAAAAAGCTCCAGTCAGTTTCTTTAAACATAGCTCTAAGTTTATGGAAGTTTGCTTTCTTGAAATTAGGGACTTTTTCGATGCTACTATTTGGTTCGTTACTAGTAAACTTTAAAGTGAAAGTTATCGTACGATGGTCGCTGTTACTGAATTCATCACCAACATTCAAATTCTCTATTAATTCTTCTTTTGTTGCAAGTACAATGTCAAGAACGTTATTACCACGGGTCGGCGTTCGAACAAATTGATAAAGCGAACTCTCTTGCAAGTTCGTATACAAGTCATGTCCGGAGTGTGAAGTAAGAGTATCGCCCCACTTGGTCACAGGCAAATTAAAGTCGCCAAAAATTACGGTATCTTGTGAGTTACTTACATCTGCAATTTGTTCGTAAATTTCTCGGTCAGTTTGCACTGATTGAGCTGGAGGTCTGTATATTAACGCAAGTATTATTTTTGTACCTTTATTATTCTTTATTAGCACAAAAGATGTGTCGACGTTCACAATTTGAGGTTTTGACAAGAGGGTAGGGTTAAGACTTTCTTTGATATAAAGTAAAACGCCACCTCCATTTCGATTTATTCGGCTTTTCTCAAACATTGCATAACCGGGAAGTGAATACTCTGCTAAAAAGTCTCTATCTTCTGTATTGAGCCAAGATTCTGTTATGCCAATCACATCATAATTTTCTGTAAACACTAGCTCCTCTAAATCTGAAAATTTATTGCGTATGCTACGAGCGTTTGCATAGAAAACCTTTAAATTTGTTATTTTAGAACTCACGGAACGCTCTTTAATAATATTTTTGGTTCTTGTCGGATCTACATTTATGTTCATGGCTGTCCTCGGTCCTCGCTGTCTTCGGTCCTTATCGCTGGTGGTCCTCGGTTGCCTCTGTTTTTTGCTTGGCGTTGGATGATTTATGTCACTGCTGCTTCTTCTCGGATGGCGTTTTTTGATCCATGGCTGCGGACTGCTTCGTGTAGGAGACGACCCATGCATGCTGAACTCACAGGGTTTAGACGAGTGCCATCCTTGCAGAACAGAGTAGGCTGGTTGTAGAAGTTGTCCCAGAGGTTGATGAATTCAACTTCTTTCCTCAGACACAAATATTTTAGTCGGCTATTTGTGCTGAAGGCCTTGTCGTAGAATTTGTCAGGTGCGTCGATCTTGGGGAGAATGCCTGAGATGATGATATTCCTTGACTTGTTTTTGTAGTGCTGGATCATCTTGCGATATTTATCCATCAACTCTTCGGATCTGGTGCGCATGACGTCATTTGAACCAGCATGGATGACAAAAAGGTTATTTTTATTTGCATCCTTTGTGGTATCTTCGAAGGCTTCCACAATGTCGTCCAGTCCAGCTCCTGGGATGCAAAATCTTTTTCGTCGATTTGGGACTCTGTCGCAGAACTCTTCGACCTGTCCTTGTAGGATGGAATCCCCAATGAGCCTGGTCTCTTCTGGTTCGTTTTCCATCTCTACCAATATCTCAAATCTGTTTGACATTGTGACTGGTAGATGAGACCTTTTCTGCGTTGGCCGTGCACCGTTCCTCAATGGTGTAAATCCAAAAACCTGTGGTGGCGGGACTCTGCGTACAGGTCGGGGAGAGGAGTGGTTAGAACGTGGGCGAGAGGTTGGTACTGTTCGTGCTAGCAGGCTTCTTGCACGAGGAGTGGGGGAGAGACTAAGGTGAACAGGCCGGCTGTCCTGGCTTGATGTCGGCTCAGGTTCGTCAGAAGCATCTGCTACAGTGGCTACTGCAGGTGTTGGATTGTTGGCAGATGACGTTGGGGCGGTGGTGGATGCTGGAGTTGAAACAATTGGAGTTAGTGATACTCCAACGTTGAGTGTTACAAACTCTTGGAGTGATTCCAGCTTCCTGATGAGGGCGTTGATCTTGTTGTGGGCTTCATCCAATTTTGCTGTCAAATCCTCTCGTTGCTGGCAGGTTCGGCAGACTTGTGGATCGGCAGGAGCAAACATGGAAGCACCAAACCTACCGGCGCAGTTCGTACAGGCACGAGGCATGGTGACGATCACTTTCTTCAGATCACTTCACTCACTTAAAAACACTTAACAAACTTTAAAAACACTAACTCACTTAAAAAACACTTATCTCACTTTAAAAACACTGCACTCCCTTCAGGTCACTTCACTTACTTAAATAGGCCTAACCGAAAACAAAAATGTTGAAATACGCACAAATAGGTTATCAGCGGTGATAGCCTAACCGAAAATTAAAACAAAACAAAATTAAATTAAATTTGAATACGCAGTGATTGCTGAACCGAAAACAATTTTATTTTTATTTAAACAGAAATAGGCCACCAGGGGTTATAGCCTATCCTAACCGAAAACAAAAATTATGAAATACCGGTACGCAGAAATAGGCCACCAGCGGTGATAGCCTAACTGAAAATTTAAAAATTGAAGTACGCAGAAATAGGCCACCAGGGATGATAGCCTAGATTAACCGAAAACAAAAATTATGAAATACCGGTACGCAGAAATAGGCCACCAGCGGTGATAGCCTAACTGAGAATTTAAAAATTGAAGTACGCAGAAATAGGCCACCAGGGATGATAGCCTAGACTAACCGAAAACAAAAATAACCAAAAACAAAAGTATGAAATATGCAGAAGTAGGCTACCAGGGATGATAACCTACCTAAAAAAGCAAAACAAATATATATATATATAATATGTAACTAAATATACAATTCACCAAATAGAGATTATATAAGAAAAAAGTGTAACTGCACACAAGGGGTTAATATACTGTATCAACAGATGGCACTGGTGTCACTGTAGGCTAGTCAAGCAGGATTATATTTAGATAAACAAAGTTATCAGTCAAAGGTTACTACAAGATCATGCAAGCAACAACTAAAATTACAGATATATATAGCTACAGTAGGATACTGAAAACGATAACTACTAGAGTTAATAAGAAAATACAAAGCTAGGTCGATTAGAGGTGCGCGTCGTCTGCTACAAGCTAGGATAAAAAATGTAAACAACAATGTTTATCAGTCAGAAAAGCAATAAAATAACATGCACGCAACTACAGAACTATGTGGAAGTTAAACAAGCACTTAACTACTGTTCATGCAATGAATAAAGGGAATAGGGATATGAAATACTCAAACTAGGATCGAGTTTTCTCAGTGGCGATGTGGAGCTGTTGGCGGTGATAAAGCTGGCGGGTGAGGAGGGTGCGCAAACGCCAGGGGAAACCAAAGCCCCACCCAAAGCCCTGTGCCCCTCAGCAATTATGAAGAGAAACTTGAGGGTCAAAGGAAAAATGTGATGCTTTGGCTTCCAATCTTGGTAGATTGGGAGGTCAATGCACGGAAGAGACACTGTCACTTGAGATCTAGAAATATGTACGTAAAAGGAACAGTCAGAGTAAGCTATGGGTATGGCAGAGATCGCTCAGTTCTCATTCTGATAGACCAGCCCATCACCGTTTAGGAGTAAAGTTGGTTGGTGGAGAGAACATAATAATTCATTCAGGTTCAGTAGTAGTTTATCGAGAGGCCTTCCCTAGGGTTAAGTGCCCCATTAATTACTATTTCCTTTCACCTATGCATAGCCTATGATAGCGCAGTTGGAAAGTGTGTAAATGCTTAACCCGGGAACTAGGGGGAGACTCTTAAGAGTTCCCCCGGCGGACTGCGGGAAGACTCTTAAGAGTCAGAGAAAAAAAAAAATCAACTTTTGACATCGGAAAAAAAAAAAAAAAAAAAAAAAAAAAAAATTGGCCCCTGGGCCTTGCAAAATCTCTGTCCTCTATCTCCCCTCCTTCCCCACTTTCCTCCTCTCCTTCAGTTATCACTTATTTTCCCTGTTATTCCCTTATTCTGAGGTATATTTTCGTGCTATATTTAATGGTACAATTAATATTTTAGTGACGGAAACACCTCAAATACATGCGCACAGGGAGAGGTGTCTAATTACCCCCATGCGCACTTGTTAGGTTAAACAGTGGCCCTGGGCACCACTTGAAGGGTGGCGCCAAATCTTCCTCAAGTAAACCTTATATTTAACAATAGTGCAAATATAACATCAAGTATTATGCCTAAATACCTATCCATTCGTCATTAATAGGCTATAATATGATGAATAACGCCATAGCGGTTTCTTATTATGATGTACAGTTACTACAGTAATCACAGTAGGCTATATATATTTTAAATATAATTTAGCCATTTGGGCAACGAATTCCTGCAAGCCATTGCCTAAACATATTAATAGTTAAGTCACCCCTCTAAATATTTTCTGGGTGGTTTTCTTTCGTTACTGGTACTATATTTTATGCAATGTTGAATGGTGTACATATTTATTGATATTCTGGATTATTTCTCATTTTACTGATTAGTTAAAGGTAAACTATTGTTAATACTTCTAAATTTACTATATAAGAGACCCACAAGAAAATCAGGATATAGGCTATTTATAACTTTAAGCATTCTCGAATGCTAGCGAACGTTCATTGTTGACAAACACTCGAGGTCTGGCTGCCCAAGCCAGGCACAGGCAAAGCAAGGATACAGAGTCTCGGAGGTACGAACTATATGTATTCATTACTCTATACTATAATACTCCGTTTCATTTTATCTTACTGTAAATTGAATACCTTAGCAACTGATTTTTCGATATGTAATGGAAATCAATTACATAATTGCTGTGTTTCTGCATCATATAAATTATACCAAATTTTCACAATTCAAAGCGTATTTGCTACAAAATATTCGCAACAGCTGATTAATCAGAGGTGAATACATTGTAAATTTGCAATTTACCGTCAGCTGGAATGAAACTGACTATAGTCTATAGTTTAACCAATGCTGTAGGCCATGTAGGCGACGTCCTTGTTATTATATCATGGCTTCATGGCAACTAGGCCTATTAGACGATTATATTAATCTTTAGAAGGATCTCAGGCAGCTCAAAGGATTATTGAGATAGTTTGTATTCTTGTAATGGTTAGAAATCCTTCCTACACTTAGTAAAATCATTTATTCTAATAGTTGCCAGAGTATGGATTAACTATAGCATAATGATAATCAGATGATAAAGGTAAAGTTGACCGTATCTTCAATATGGTTGATAATAATCTACCATATTGCAGATACGGTCATTTATACTTTTATGATTTATCATCTGATTTTGGCATCAAATCAAGGGTCTTCCTTGTTTTGGTGAGATTATTTTGGATGTTGCTTAGGCTATAATCTAAATACTTTTAAAATTTAGCTTAAAGGTTTAGACGTGGTTTAGAATGTAATTTTCCTTATTTCAGAGCATTGTGTAAGATCATGAAACCGTTCCTAGCGAAGTAAGACAAAGAGGTTTTACCTTTATTTCTTTAGAAACAAATATATTGCTTAGGCTAAATACTTTTAGAATTTAGCTTCTAGGCTTAGACGTGGTTTAGAAAGTAATTTTCATTATTTCAGAGCATTGTTTAAGAAGATCACGAAACTATTCCTCATGAAGCAGGAAAGTGGTTTTACCTTTATTGTACAGTATTTCTTCTGAAAATTGCTTTATTGCTTAGGCTAAATAGGGGCCTACTTTTGGAATTTCATATATATAGACGTAGATTAGACTCTAGATTGCCAATATAAATATTTCAGAGCATTGTGTAAGATGTAGAAAAGGAAGAAACTGAAAATAAATGACATTGAGGAAATCATAGACCAATTTGCACCAGTAAAAGCAAGGAAGGTGCAGTTGTAATTTTCATTTACAGTAGATGTCAGATGTACTGTCGTCCAATAATTTGTTAATTAAGTTATTAACGAGATTGACTTATTCTATTATTTATCCTGATAATATGGATTTATGTAATCTAAAAGATAGGTGTCAGATGTTTGAAGAGGGGCTTAACAACATGTAAACTACAATCCAAACTCAAAATAGGCATCATTAACCTAACACAAAACAATGAACCAAACCTAACACACACACTCATATATATATATATATATATATATATATATATATATATATATATATATATATGAATGTTCCATACTGACAGGTAGATGGATAGGGTGGAGGAGAAAAAACACAGGGAACAGAATAAAGGATTCATAGCTCTTCCCTGTGTTTTTCTCCTCCACCCTATCCATCATATAAATATATATATATATATATATATATATATATACTGTATATATATATATATATATATATATATATATATAATTATTTAGTTTTTCAATTACCTAAATAGCTCTGAATATGGCTTTGAAATGTTCCTAGAATTGCTCATATTTAAAAACATCTCTGGGGGGGGGGTTTACAGCGCCCCCCCCCCCCCCCCCCCAACCCACAACCCCCAACCCCCCAGCTGGAGAGGTTGGCTGCGCTCGCTCCCCACCCCAGGGGGCGCAATTCCAGTTCTTGCCCTAGGGGCTATATTACCATAGATACGCCCCTGTGCTTAGATTGATATGCAGGATTCGAAACTGCATAATAAATCGTAGGCTTGTCTACCTTTCTTTAACTGTCTTCGTGGTGCAATGCATAAGTGTGTTGATTTTCGGTGTGAGCATCCTAGGTTCGAATCCCCGGACTGCCACATGTGTTTGTTAATTTCATTAATCGAGTTTAGGAGTAAAGATGGTTGGTGGAGAGAATATAATAATTAACTCTTTATCCCAAGGCAGCATTCATACAATAAGAACACAGGTCACTTTACACTCTAATTTATTGAATGGCATAGAACAATTATTCTACTCTATCGATCTGTCATGTATGGCAGACGATAAAGGAAAATCAGTGACGTATCAAATATAGAATGATCTATAATGATAACTGCCTTCGTGGTGTAATGCATAAGGTGTTGATATTCGGTGTGAGCGTCCTGGGTTCGAATCCACGGACTGCCACATGTGTTTGTAATATTTCATTAATCGATTTTAGGAGTAGAGTTGGTTGTTGGATAGACCATAATAATATTATCAGTCACGTTACACACACACAGTATCAGTAATATGAATTTGCAGGAAAAATTAGTTACACATGTGCACAGTAATTCAATAAGATGATAACACATATGTGAGCGTAGCATCTAACGTGAAGACTTCTGGCACAATGCAAACCTGCCTGGGAAAGCGTTCACGGGCGCGGAGCAGTGGGCACTTATCAAAGGGATTAACTGGGTGTCACACAGGTAAGGTGAACAGGTGTAGTGCGTTCGACCCTAGGTCAGATGGACTGCTTAGTTGTAAACTCATAATTCTCTTTAGTGCGATTATAAAGCACCAATGAAAGTTAGAGATATACTAAGGATCTTGGAGGCAAGGTAGTTTAAATTAGAACTAACTGATCTAAGCGGTTTTGTGAAAGAATCAACATACGAGGTACGAAACATAATTAAAGACTGGGTATGAGATCAATTCACACGTATATTGAATTCAAATTCAAATTTAGATCAATGAATCACTATAACAGGGTTTTGAAATGAACGCAAATTAACATAAAAAGAGGAAAATACACTCAATTATAATTCTACTGGAAATCACAGTAAATTAGAATTCTAATGAATTCAGAATAAAAAGGGGCATACACGACGAAGTTGTACTGGGTAAAATACTACGATAGTAGTATTAAAAGGAAATTTGAATGCATTAACAAATCGCTATCTGTCAATACGTGAATCAAAGATATGACATAACGCGGATTACATAACACAAGATGCAATTAAACATTTACCGTTATAATAGTAAATTACATGGAGAATCGGTCCCTAAAATATTATGGTGACACGAATATAAAATATCTTGAAGAAGGGTTTCTATAAATGTGTGAAAAGAATTATTAACAACCCTCACACATAGATTATATTAATTCACAAGCACTGTATAATTAAACTAGATAGCTCGAATAATAGAATTAAGGTTAACTCAACGGGGGTTTTTGACTTTTAGGTAAGGAAAGATAGATAGATTAACATTTGGGCATAGGTTCTAGGTAAATGGTGGTAAAATAGGGAATATCTTCACGGTATACGCTTTCGCCTCAACTTGGATACAAAAGAGAATAAATTATAATAACATATACTGTATAAATTATAAAGGTGAAATCTGAGAGTATTCCGTTTTAAGCCTGGATCGAGATAAGTTTATATAACGGGTGCACAATTTATGATTATAAATAATACAATGAGGATTACACTTCAAAGGATACCCGGAGCAATATCTGGTACTATGAATTCACTTGCACAGATCAAGATTTATGGGAGGACAAATGACTATGTAACGACTGTAACGTGTACACAGATAGGTATTAGAATAATGAATTGGCACAGATCAACTTATTCACACTTCCGGAATACTCGCATATTCTACCTTCCCTTCAACAATAGCCACAAATTGAGATACGCAGAAACACTTAGGATAGTGGATAAAAAACACCATCTGAGGAAGAGCACTTTATTGACAACGTTTCGCAGATAGCTTCATCAGGTCACTAACAAATGCTGGTACAATAGGAGGCCTTAAATATCCGTCCAGACAGGTGGCGGGGGAGGAGTGGGAGGTGAGGGTTGGGAGGGAGGAAGGAGGCAGGACAGGACAGTTATTTTATTATTTTGTACTAGTAGAGTTGTTACCCTGTACGCATGTTTGTATGTCTGTTTTTGCTAGTTCCTACTGATGTACTTGACCCATATATAGGCTCCGCCTCCCCTCCCCCCATGCTTCTGCCCCCTCCCTGTCCTGCCTCCTTCCTCCCTCCCAACCCCCACCTCTCACTTCTCCCCCGCCACCTGTCTGGACGGATATTTAAGGCCTCCTCTGTACCAGCATTTGTTAGTGACCTGATGAAGCTATCTGCGAAACGTTGTCAATAAAGTGCTCTTCCTCAGAGGGTGTTTTTTATCCATTCTGTCTACTTTTCAAGTACCACTCAACAACTTACACTGTAGGATAGTGTGGGGAAGAGAAGAGCCAAGTACGAGAGTCGAGGCGTCGTAGAGTTCCGGGCACGGCGGCTGGACGTCAGGGGACCACTTCATCAGGAGTCCAAGGGCAGGGGGGCACAGGACAGCAGGCACTTTCTCTCCCGGGGGTGAACGACTCTCGGACAGTATAATCCAGACGGAGTACTAGTAGGTGGGTAATACTCCCGGACAAAATAATCCGGACGGAGTAAGCCTACTGAGTGTGAACTGACTTCCTGTAGTTTCAGTCAGGCTATATTTGGGGTATTTCTCTTAGTCAGGTTACATGATCTCGCATTAACAGGGACATAGTAAATTCATAAAAATTGGCTATGTTGAGGATATTAATTACATGAAAAATAAACTATGGTGCTTAATGACATCGCACGGAGGTTCTCATCCTTTTGACCTCGGTTTCTTACTTATACTATCTAGCCTGATGATGTAATCTGTGGTTTTCTGTTCACTCAATGTTTTGGCTATTTGGATTGTTTATTTTTTTTTTTTTTTTTTTTTTTAAGAGACAATGAACGGAGGAAGGAAAAACACAGATAAAACAAAAAGGTCCATGTGCCTAAAGGCATCCTCCATTCATAAAATGTTTGTAACAACTGGATTTAAACATTTGTTGATTGTAAGTTTGTGGAAAGCAATTCGAGGGAAGTGAATTCCAAAGAGTAGTAGCTCTGGGGATAAATGAATTCTGATAAGCAGAAGTTCTGCATTGTGGAGGAGAAAGTGTAAATTCATGGGCGCTCTCAGCTGCCCTAGTTCTACAGGGAAAGATGTGGAGAGGCGGCACAATTGAAGCAAGTTCCTCGGAACAATTGCTGTGAAAATATCTGTAGAATAATGCAAGGGATGCAACGTTTCTTCGTATGGCTAATGTAGGAAGGTCCTGTGTGATTGCAGGGTTATTGATTAATCTAATAGCTTTATTTTGAATTTTGTCCAACTGCCTCAATGCAACCACTCCACTTCCACCCCACAGAGGTGAACAGTAATCCATCTGAGAGCGCACATGACTTTTATATATTACGGCCAACTGCTCGTCAGTGAAGAATTCTCGAACTCTGTACAGGAGTCCCAGTTTTTTAGAGGCATTCTTAGCAATGCTTCTAACATAATGTGTCCAGCTCAAGTTAGTAGTTAATGTTACACCGAGAATGTCAATACTAGGGGAAGTGGGAATATTTACATCATTAAAAAATATATGGGAGTCAGTGAGATTCTGTTGGTTAGAAAATTGAATGTACTTGGTTTTCTGTGCATTAAAGGAAACTAGATTCTCTTGTCCCCATTCATTAATTCTAGAAAGGTCCCGGTTCAGAGAAATTGCAGTGTTTATTTTTGAATTTATAAGATCGGGTTGGGTGAAAGAATTGGTAAATGTGAAGGAACTGTGGAGTGTTGAGTCATCTGCGTAGGAATGTATTGGATTATGAGTGGTAGATATGAGATCATTGATATGAATGAGGAACAGAGTTGGGGCCAAAACTGATCCCTGGGGAACACCAGCATTTATTGAGTGAAATTGAGAATAAAGGCCATCTACCATTACACGTATTTTTCTGTTATGAAGATAAGAAGAAATTAGTGGAACTAATGATGCAAGGCCGTAGTGTGACATCTTCGACAATAAGGATTGATGCCAGACTCTATCAAATGCCTTTGATATATCCAGTGCTATTGTATGTGTTTCACCATGTTGGTCTGTAGCTTGGTTGATTTGATGCGTAAGAAGGCAAAGAATGTCTGCAGTTGATCGACATCGTCTAAAACCATATTGCCTATCACTGATTAATTTATTATTCTCCAGATGCTTAATTATGTGATTATTTAATATTATTTCAAAAACTTTGCCAAGAGTGGAAGTTATAGCTATTGGTCTGTAGTTTGATGGATCTGAAGAGGCACCTTTTTTAGGAACTGGATGGATGTTTGCTTCTTTCCAGGGTACTGGGAAGCATGAGGTATGAGTACACAGACGGAAAAATTTTGCCAATACAGGAGCGAGCACCAAGGAGCAATTCTTAAGTACTATTGGAGGAATTTCATCTGGACCAGGAGCCTTATCTACTGAGAGATTCTGCAAAATAGTTTTGACATGTCTGGTGTGGATCTTAAGTGAGGGAATTTCAGGTGAATTAAAATTAAGTACAGGGACATCTTGATTTATTTCATCTAAGGTTGAGTTGGTGGAGAAAATATCTGCAAGAAGGTTAGCTTTACCTCGTGGGTCACTTACAAGATTGCCAGTCGGAGATTTTAATGGTGGAATGGATGAAGCAGTAGTGAAGTTGGATTTGAATGAGTTAAGAGTAGACCAAAATATTTTGTTATCATTTGGATTATTTAGAAGTTTATTTGCCTGCTTATGGAGAAAGTTTGATTTAGTTAGGTTTAATACAGTTTTGGCATGATTTCTGATGTTTCTAAAGTAATTAAAGGCTTCATGTGTTTTTGATCTTGTGTATGCATTGTAGGCTATTGCTTTTTGTTCAGTTACTCTAGCACAATTATGGTCAAACCATTTAGGTGAATTAGATCTTTTACTGTACTTTTGATGAGGAATAAAAGTTTCCATTCCAATTTTTACAAAATCTTGTATGTGGCTCAAGGTGGAGTGTGCATCATCAGAAAAGAAAGAGGTCCAGGGAATATCAATAAAGAAACCTTGAAGACCCTCCCAGTCTGCCCTATCGTAATGCCATTTAGTCACCAAAACAGGTTCAGAGTGGGAAGGTGTGGTAGGTGATAGACAGGTGGCCTGTATCAGACAGTGATCAGAAGATCCAAGTTGGGACCTCACTGTAACATCATAATTTTCTGAATTGGTTGTTAAAAATAAGTCCAGTAGGTGGGAATTATGATTAGGATTATCTGGTACACGGGTGGGTTGGTTGACTAGTTGAATGAGATTAAATGAGTCTGCAAATAGCTCACATTCAAGACCAGCATCATCAGTCCTGGCTGAATGAGTGAGCCATTCAACATTATGGACATTAAAATCACCCAACACAGTGATTTCAGAAGAAGCATTTAAGTTGAGGACACTTATGTAATGATTTTCTTCCGTGGCACTTCCTATCACCATTTCACTTTCCTTCTCGTCTGGCAGCTTCTCGAGGATGAAGGGCCCCAACGATTTAAATACTCCCAGGGCTCTTTATGCTTAGCTTGCATAAACACTTTTTCATCATAGTATTCGGGGGAAAGTTCTGCCTTGGCTGTTTGAGCCCCGCACTGTGATTGGTGGGGCCGTGTGAGGTGATGATTGGTGGGGCTTGACCTGCCTTTTGGGGGAAACTCACCTGTTTGTCCAGGAATTAGAGAATGGGTCCAGGGGTCAGATTTCCCGTTCTTGTGTTTCCCATTCTCTGGAGAATGGGAAATGTTTCTCTTTCTAAATCCTTTTCTCCTGCTATTCCAGGATTCTCTGACTGCGGCTACTCTGTGTGGTTCTCCTTTCGGTCCCGTTATTTTACCACCTTCGACGGAATAAAAGTCTCGACCGTGAGACCTCATAATATACTTGCGGCAGGTGGGGGTGGTGAGAGTCAGTGTCAAACGGTCCAGTACCAAGCACCAGAGGGTTGTAATTTCGTCAGGAGGGATGGTGGGGTAAATTTTTACCGTTACTTCGAGTGGTGCCGTGGAGCTGTTGGTCACTTGAAGGAGATGGCTCGGGGAGATGAGGGCTTCAGGTTGCTTCCGGTCGGAGGATATGAAGACGCTGTTTATCTTCATCTTGGATCCGGGTTTAAGGGCTGCTGGAGTTGTTGCTGGTGGAGGAGTTGCTCGTGAAGTGTCCACTGTAGGAGTGTTGGAAGGGGGTTTCCCAGGTGGGGGGTGCCTGGCGGTGAGGGGGCCTGTGTCATAGTTGTGAGGGTACAAAGGAGTACAAAGGGTGTGACACAGGCTTGCTAGGTGACCTCGCAGTGGAGGTGGCGGCGCCTTTGATGTGCCGCGAGGTGGTGCCTTGTAGGGGAGGCCGCCGCTTGTAGGTTGGCCGGAAGATGGGAGCCCAGCTCTGCGGTGGTTTCACACGACGCCCGAATCTCGTACATGTTGGATCAGATAAGGGGGGTATTAGGCTGGGTGATTGAACATTTCGGGTTGGCATGGACACATTAGTAGGGGGTGAAGTAGAGACAGTTTTCTGAATGTTGGAAGGTTCATATGGTATGGAAGTAGGCATGATTGGAGATGTTGATGGTCGGGGAGAGGGCGTGGTAATTGGTTTAAGGACCTGGTCAGGTCTCATCTGAGCAGGTGTACTGGTCAAGGGGATTAAGGTGTCTAGTTGATTATTAGGTTGGGGTGAAGAGAGGGGGGTTATATCAGAGGTTGATTGACGATGCAAAAGGGGAATAGTTTTTAAGATTGGTGAACTGGGAAAGGTGCATGTGGATTCAGAAAAAAATTGCAGACTGACAGAAGGGGAGGGGTGGGGGATTTGCTGACAGCACTATCTTCAATTTGCGTAGGTAATTAAGGAGGGACAGAGACAACGTGAGGAGGAAGGGGAGAGGGGCTGACGGACCCGAATGATCTGGATGGAAGATTTATTTGCAGGGGGTTTGGGCGATTATATGGTTTAGGTATGGGAGGAAGAAGTTGGCGAATGAGTTCCTCTCTAACCCCTTATTGGCGGCGCTCGACTTAAGTCGTGCACCAATTTGCAGCAAGTTAGGAGCATTATTAAGGCTTTTAAAGGGTTAAAATCGAGTGCAAATGGCCGGGAGCACAGCGGGCCAGACAGCCGACTCCCAGGGCTTACCACCGCCCATTAACTCATGTTCCCTGTGTTCTCGAGAGGCCGGCAGTGTAGCCAGTAGTGAGCATAGCTGGGAAAAATATACCGATATATGCTAAACTCCCATGTTCGTGGCATCACTGCAAGAGAACCACGAGTGCTACGTAGCTTGTTCTGGTATCATTTTGAAGCTTTTAGTGCCTAGTTTTTTGCTCAATAATTTTTTTGTTCATGCAGATGCTTGATTTATCATGCAGGAGGGCCTGAATATGCCCAAATGAGCCCAAAATACCCCGCTAGACAAGGGTCTAAGAGGAGGTAGTGGAGAAATGGAAGGAAGAGGAGGGGGAGAAGGTTCTGAGGTCCCCAATTTCTGGTATTAGTAGCAGGCAACATGTTATTATCTGTGGAATCTGCAAGCATAATGGCATTCTCATCTATTGGTTGAAACCTACGTACATATCTATTTCGGCATGTGCGTGACTCACCAAAGTAGTTTATAGTTATCTGATAACAATTTGGAACATTTAAAATTTCGAAAGGGCCTTGATACCTAGGTATTAATTTGGACGGCACTGGCAGTTGAGCAACCATCACGACGTCACCAACGTGATGAGGACTTACTTTGGCGGTTTCGTCAGGTTTTAGGTCTTGCAGATACTGGAGTTGTCGTAGGCGATTCTTTAAATGAACTAGGGACTGATCAAAATTAGATGAGGGCTCATACGGGACAGGTAGATGGCGTAATGGGAGCAGTAGGGGTGGCACTCCAAAGATGCGCTCATGTGGTGAGATCCCATCTTTCCGGGGACAGGTGTTAATTCCCCACTGAACGATTTTTACCTGGCTGGGCCAAGCCTTAGTATTTATCTGTTGCAATCTTGTCCGGACTTGGTTTGCAATCGTGCGGTGGCTTCTTTCACAGATGGAATTCCCTTGGGGCCAGTATGGGGAGGAGTGGCTGATCTTATACCCACACATTTGAGATAGTTGGGACCAGATGTGGCTGGTAAATTCTGAGGCGTTGTCGGAATGTATGGCTTCTGACAAACCGAAGTATGGGAACACATATTGGATCATGGTTTCTGCTACTGCTAACGCGGAATGCTCTTTAGTGGGGAAGGCGATCACATATTTGGAGTATGTGTCCACGAAAGTAATGATATATATGAATCCTTGACCTTGAAGTCAAGGTTTCATATATATCATTACTAACAACGGCTATCAACTACTATCAACGGCTAATAGTTGCCAAGCTTTGTTTGCCACTAACTTTCCGGAAGGTCCCGGGGTGAAGGTCCTGTCTTTGCCTAGGGCACAGGCGCGACAGGCTTCAGTGATGCGTTTGGCTGTGATGTATGGGGAAGGGGTCCAATACACCTGTTGAAAGGTGGCTGTCAGTTTTCGTTGGGCCAGATGGATGCCATTGTGCATATGGATGGATTGCATAGTGGCTAGGGCTGCTGCTGGGGTGATTACTCGGGCGTCAACAGGTTGTCTCTTCGTCTAGTGAGTTGGGAGAATATGGTACGGGGCATCCAGTCAGGTTTTTCTTGTCGTTGAAAGAGTTTGAGGAGTTCTTGTTGTTCTTGATCCGTTGAATCTTGATGGTGGACGGCAAAAATGGGTTGAACATCGGAGGGTTGGGGGGTCTCTGGGATGGAAGCAGTGGGTAGCCGAGACAGTGCGTCAGCATTAGTGTGGAGTTTCCCAGGTCTGTAGGCTATTTCAAAATCGAATTCTTCCAAACTTTCTCTCCATCTGACAGTTAAAGCATTCTTGGTGTCGGATTTCCTTAACCATTGTAGGGCGTGGTGGACGGTGATGATGGTGACTTTTACACCTGCTAAATAGGCCTTAAAATGTTGAAGGGCCCAAATGATACCCAGGCATTCTCTCTTTGTCATGGGATAATTTACTTCTGCTGGATTTAACCCTTAATTAGCGGCTCACCACATAAGTCGAGTTAAATAAAGCTGGACTATGTGGCGGCGCTCGACATAGGTCGAGTGGCAATTTCAGCACGTAATGTTGCTGAGAGAGAGAGACAAGTGGTGGCAGGAGACTAGCGAGCGTATGACTGCTCCAGACCACCGCGGCGAACCTACTGACACGAATCTCAGCTCCCTCCTCCCTCTCTCACTCGCTACATACTGAATTATATGGGGAAAGTACCGAATTACATGCTTTTTGCACTCGCGTTGCACGGTTATTGCAAGAAATCTAGCCATCATAAAAGGATCGTTATGGTGTCATTCGAAAGCTCTGTTTATGCCCTTTCAGGGATAGGTACTTGTTTTACGTTCTGGGTCTTATTTAGGCATGAAAATGATCACGTAAACAGCCCTATTTTGGCTAAAAACACCCCGCTGGGCGGTACATATAAATAAACCGCATAGGCCGCTCGTAAGGTGTTAAGGTTCGACTGGCACAGGTTATTATGTATTCTAGGCCCTCTCGTGTTTGTCCTAACACGGCACCTATTCCAGTTTGAGAGACATCTGTGTACAATCGGAAAGGTTGGGTGTAGTCAGAGAAAGAGACGACAGGTGATGCAATCAACAATTCCTTCAGCCCTGAAAATCATCACAGGATGCACAGCTACGACACCCACAGATCACCTACATCAAGAAACCTAAGTCTTCAAAGTCAAAGATCATCTAGACATTCTGGCAGCAGCCTCCACGAATCAACACCACCCACTACACTACATGGCTACACACCCACAGACACCAAGAAATATCAAAACAATACCCAGCACACGCTATCACACACAAATACTGTCTTCTCTCCCTCCCTGCCCACCCCAAACCAACTTCCGGAAGCACATCCATACTCATATCACTCGCCGTTCCATTCACTCACTCATAGACAACACGCAGCTGCAAGCACGACCTCCCGAAATCCATCCTTCTGAATCCTCCCTTCCTCGCGAGGACAGAGTCCACCTGGCCAGGCTGAGATGCGGACACCATCCGGCTCTTCTGAGCTATCAGAAGAGACTGGATGACTCCGTCGTCGACACCTGCCCGGGTTGTAACACAGCACCCCATACCATTAACCCTTCTTTAGCGGCCTATGCGGTTTATTTATATGTACCGCCCAGCGGGGTGTTTTTAGCCAAAATAGGGCTGTTTACGTGATCATTTTCATGCCTAAATAAGACCCAGAACGTAAAACAAGTATCTATCCCTGAAAGGGCATAAACAGAGCTTTCGAATGACACCATAACGATCCTTTTATGATGGCTAGTTTTCTTGCAATAACCGTGCAACGCGAGTGCAAAAAGCAGGTAATTAGCCACTTTCCCGATACAATTCCGTATATAGCGAGTGAGAGAGGGAGGAGGGAGCTGAGATTCGTGTCAGTAGGTTCGCCGCGGTGGTCTGGAGCAGTCATACGCTCGCTAGTCTCCTGCCACCACTTGTCTCTCTCTCTCAGCAACATTACGTGCTGAAATTGCCACTCGACCTATGTCGAGCGCCGCCACATAGTCCAGCTTTATTAAATACGACTTATGTGGTGAGCCGCTTTTTAAGGGTTAAACACATCATAGAAGACTGCATTTCACACAACCACTTACGCCAACAACACAATTTACACTCTTTGAGAGCTCTGTACGAAAGCCCGACCATGGCCATGGCCTTCCTTAGGGACTCGGGGCTGTTCTGCCAGGCAGCTTAGGGAACAACAACAACAACAACAATTCCTTCAGGGTATTGAAAGCCTGTAATCGTTGCGGTGTCCACAGGAATGGTTCATCTTTCTTGGTCAAGTCATGGAGAGGCTTAGCAATGGTGGCAATTTTTTGTACAAACCTTCTATAATATGAGGCTAGTCCGAGAAATACTCGGACTCCTTTGACATTATGGGGGGGGGGGGCAATTTTTCCAATGGCATGTAATTTGTGGGGATCTGGTGCAATTCCTTTGTCGGATATGATGTGGCCTAGGAACTGTACTTCAGTCTTCGCCAACGTACATTTAGAGGGTTTCAGTTTTAAGTTGGCTTCTCGGATTCTTTGGAAGACTTGCTGGAGGCGTTGTAGATGTTCAGCCCAGGTTTTTCCGAACACGATGATGTCGTCCAGGTAAGCCAGGCAGGTTTCCCAGGTCAAACCTTGCAACACAGATTCCATCAATCGAGAGAATGTGGCAGGACCATTGCATAAACCGAAAGGTATTACGGTGAATTCGTACAGGCGGCCTTGGCTGGTGGCGAACGCCGTCTTCTGTTGATTTTCGGGGAGGACTGGAACTTGCCAATACCCTGCTTGTAAATCCAGGGTAGTGAACCATTTAGTTCCAAGGAGGGAGTCTAGGGAGTCATCAATCCGGGGGAGGGGAGTGGCGTCTTTAATCGTTACATCATTAAGTCTGCGATAATCTATACAGAATCGGGTGGTCCTGTCTTTCTTCCGTACAAGTACTACCAGGGACAACCAAGGCCTTGTCGAGGGGCGGACCACTCCTGTGGCCAACATGTCTTGTACTTTGGATTCCTCTTCTTGTCTTTGATTGTTGTTTTTTTTCTTCTGATGGGTTGCTCCAACTGTATGAATAGGATGATGGAGCACGTTGGTTTTTCCCACATCTCGATTTGAAGTGGCAAAAATGTCTTGGTAGGTGGTTAAGAGATTCTTCAGGTCGGCTTGATGTTGGGGAGTTAAATGGGAAGGAATAGAGGGTAGGGGTAAAGGAGTGTGAGAGGGAGTATCAGCGGGAATGGATAGCTCTTCCGCATAAGGCTCTAGTTCTCCAATGGTTAAACCTTTTGGTAGGGTAATGGGCTGATCTGATATATTGGTGATTTTGATGCAATTCAATCGGTTAGAAATTATACTAGGAGCGGTTAGGCAGTCCCTATCAAAGGGGCTTTGGAGGTGAGAGGTCATAATGGCATCCCCAGGCAAGGTGGGTACAATGGGGATCCATTTTTCATGATGAGGTGGGAGTGTCACGAGTTTGGCAGTGACTGCTCGAGTGATGGGCAAGATGCAAGGGGAAGGAATCGAAGTTTGAAGGGAAGGAACAGGATTGGGGAGTGTTATGGCAGGAATGGGCTGGATTAAAGGTAAGATTTTGGGTGAAAGAGGACAAGGGCCAGGGGTATCTCTAGTCTGAGGTTTTGGTTGAGTGCCTTGATGAAAGGCACTAGTTTTGTTTTTTGTTTTTTTGTTTGGGGGGGGTGAGAACGTCAGTGTTCTTCTCCCACAATCGAAGGAAGCACTCAGTTAATGAGCAAATCGAGACCCGAATATCCATCCTATAGGGTCTCCTTGGGGTCATACACTACGAAAGAGTGGTTTGTTCCGTGATTAGGAACAAGGGTATTCACATATAGGGGAAGTGTTTGTCCAAAATTTGTTTATAACTTTGGCATCGGCACTTACTAACACAATTGAGGAAGGTTGGTTAGTGCCTAAGGCTTTCTTGTGTTGTTTAACCCTTTACGAGCGGCCTATGCGGTTTATTTATATGTACCGCCCAGCGGGGTGTTTTTAGCCAAAATAGGGCTGTTTACGTGATCATTTTCATGCCTAAATAAGACCCAGAACGTAAAACAAGTATCTATCCCTGAAAGGGCATAAACAGAGCTTTCGAATGACACCATAACGATCCTTTTATGATGGCTAGTTTTCTTGCAATAACCGTGCAACGCGAGTGCAAAAAGCAGGTAATTAGCCACTTTCCCGATACAATTCCGTATATAGCGAGTGAGAGAGGTAGGAGGGAGGTGAGATTCGTGTCAGTAGGTTCGCTGCGGTGGTCTGGAGCAGTCATACGCTCGCTACTCTCCTGCCACCACTTGTCTCTCTCTCTCAGCAACATTACGTGCTGAAATTGCCACTCGAGTTATGTCGAGCGCCGCCACATAGTCCAGCTTTATTTAACTCGACTTATGTGGTGAGCCGCTTTTTAAGGGTTAAAGAAGGGAGAGAAGAGGCATGATCGGGATGCTCCCGTATTGATCAGTAGGCGGACTTTCACCCCATTCAGAGTGAGTTTCCTGTAGATGGGCAGTTTTCTGAGTCTGCTTCCTCATGAGCCCCCGCCATTTTCACGGTTATTTGTGTAAGGGGGCGGTCTGAAAATCCAGATCTTGTGGTGCCTCCATTTCTGGCTCTGGGTCCTCTCCGTTGTCTTCTTCGGAGCCTTCATCAAATCCGACCGTGCCGTCCTCCGTAATGGTAGCGATCCGCCTTGGTTTAATCCAGGGAATCTGGGCCCACCAACTTGGTGATCTGGTCCTTCTTCTCGTCAGCTCAGTGAAGGACCTCCGCAAGGACGTCAACAGACACTGATTGTTGCAAGGTTTCCAGTCTGCTGGGCGAATCCTGGCCCATTCCTCAGCCTTATCACTGGCTCGGGGTGCCATAGGGCTAGGGGCAGGCACGGTGGACGGGTGTGTGGTGGCTTTCTGTATGGCGGCTACCATATCTTGACCCCGGGTTTGCCTCAGGGTCACAATCCACCTTACGACCGGCATGTTCGTATCGTAATTAGTGGGTTCCACAATGGAGAAGTGATTCGCCACCGCCAAAGGTAAAATCCTCAGCAAGGCCCTGAAAGTAATCTTCTTCCTTTGGGCGGGGGTTTCCTCTGTGAACGTGGTGACAGCGAGCTGTGTCAACTCACTGATCGTGTCGTCCAAATTCCCATGGTATTGGACTTGATGAAAATGCCTGTCCGAGATTATTTGTCCAAGGACAGGGTTAATGGTGGTTTTTACATAATTTTCAAATGGTGCCCAGGTTAAACCAGGCATTTGGTCATGCACATACCCTGATACTTTCCCTTCTAATTTTCCTAAATTCACTACTACTGTGTAAATCTTGGAAGCGTCTTGGTCCTGGAACATCAGATCCAGGACGGGCTTGACCATTTCCATATAAATTCCTATGTCATTCTCCTCGGGCTTAAATGCCGGGATATCGAGTGATTTGGCTGCCATAGTGATTGGGGAAGTTGTGAGTGCAAGCAAGAAAAAAATTAAGCAAGCTGATATGCCGTATCGAGACAGCGCTGCCACCAGTGAGATGTCGGGTTGGTATTTCAACTCGACTTTGTATAATCTCGTTAACAATCTTGTAATAGGATATCGTGAGATAGAATATGCTCGACAGGGTCACGTCTAACTTTATAAATCTTGCATTAACTCTTCATCCCAAGGCAGCATTCATACAATAAGAACACAAGTTACTTTACACTCTAATTTATTGAATGGCATAGAATAATTACTCAACTCTATCGATCAGTCATGTATGGCAGACGATAAAGGAAAATCAGTGACGTATCATAATTATATAGAATGGTCTATAATGATAACTTAACCCTTGTTTGGCGGGGGTGGACTTAAGTCGGGCTAGAGAAGAAAGGACTATGTGGCGGGGACCGACTTAAGTCTGTGTGCAATTTTGGAGCAATATTGCCTCTGAGAGAGAGACGAGTGGTGGGCGGAGCGTAGGTCGGGCTCTGACCGTTCGCCACGGGTCCCGCGGGCCTACTGACGTTTACTCCACACACATCCACCCTCCCTCCCTCACTACACAGGGTATTATGTCAAGAAATTACCGTATTTTAGGGATTTTTCCTTCGTCTTGCACGATCGTTGCAAGAGAACGCGTGGACGTAGGAGGATGGTTCTGGTGTCATTGGAATGCTGAATTAACGCCCTTTCAGGGATATTTAATTGTATTACGCTCTGGCTCTTGTTTATGCATGAAAAAGTGCACGGAAACAAGGCCATTTAGGGTAAAACCACCCGCTTGGCGGGTAGTAGAAATTCCTTACGGGCCCGCTCGTAATGCGTTAAATATTATAAGTCACGTTACACACACAAGTATCAGTAATATGAATATGCAGGAAAAATAAGTTACACATGTACACAGTAATTCAATAAGATGATTATACGTATGTGAGAGTAGCGTCTAACGTGAAGACTTCTGGCACAAAGCGAACCGGCCTGGGAATGCGTTCACGGCCGCGGAGCGGTGAGCGCTTATCAAAGGGATTAACTGGGTGTCACACAGGTAAGGTAAACAGGTGTAGTGCATTCGACCATAGGTCAGATGGACTGCTTAGTTGTAAACTCACAATTCTCTTTAGTGCGATTATAAAGCACCAATGAAAGTTAGAGATATACTAAGGATCTTGGAGGCACGGTAGTTTAAATTAGAACTAACTGGTCTAAGCGGTTTTGTGAAAGAATCAACACACGAGGTACGAAAAATAAGTAAAGACTGGGTATTAGATCAATTCACACGTATATTGAATTCAAATTCAAATTTAGATCAATGAATCACTATAACAGGGTTTTGGAATGAATGCAAATTAATATAAAAAGAAAAAAATACACTCAATTAAAATGCGATTGGAAATCACAGTAAATTAGAATTCAAATGAATTCAGAATAAAAAGGGGCATACACGACGAAGTTGTACTGGGTAAAATACTACGGTAGTAGTATGAAAAGGAAATTTGAAAGCATTAACAAATCCCTATCTGGCAATACATGAATCAAAGATATGACGTAACACGGATTACATAACACAAGATGCAATTAAACATTTACCGTTATAATAGTAAATTACATGGAGAATCGGTCCCTAAAATATTATGGTGACACAAATATAAAATACCTTGAATAAGAGTTACTATAAATGTGTGAAAATAATTATTAACAACCCACACACGTAGATTAGATTAATTCACAAGCACTGTATAAACTAGATAGCTCGAATAATAGAATTAAGGTTAACTCAATGGGGGGTTCTTGACTTTTCGGCAAGGAAAGATAGATAGATTAAAATTTGGGCATAGGTTCTAGGTAAATGGTGGTAAAATAGGGAATATCTTCACGGTATACGCTTTCGCCTTAACTTGGATACACAAGAGAATAAATAACATATAAAGGTCAAATCTGAGAGTATTCCGTTTTAAGCCTGGATCGAGATATGTTTATATAACGGGTGCACAATTTATGATTATAAATAATACAATGAGGATTACACTTCAAAGGATACCCGGAGCAATATCTGGTACTATGAATTCACTTGTACAGATCAAGATTTATGGGAGGACAAATGACTATGTAACGTGTACACAGATAGGTAATAGAATAATTCATTGGCACAGATCCTTGACACAGATGAACTTATTAACACTTCCGGAATACTCGCATAATCTACCTTACCTTCAATAATAGCCACAAATTGAGATACTCAGAAACACATAGGAGAGCGTGGGAGAGGAGAAGAGTCAAGTACGAGGGTCGGGGCGTCGTAGAGCTTCGAGCACGGCGGCTGGACGTCAGGGGACCACTTCGTCAGGAGTCCAAGGGCAGGGGGGCACCGGACAGCAGGCACCTTCTCTCTTGGGGGTGAACGACTCTCGGACAGTATAATCCGGACAGAGCGTTTGGGTGAGCGACTCCCGGACAGTATAATCCGGACGGAGTGCTAGTAGGTGGGTAATACTCCTGGACAATATAATCTGGACGGAGTAAGCCTACTGAGTGTGAACTGACTTCCTGTAGTTTCAGTCAGGCTATATTTGGGGTATTTCTCTTGGTCAGGTTGCATGATCTCGCATTAACAGGGGCATGGTAAATACATAAAAATTGGCTATGTTGAGGATAATAATTACATGAAAAATATATTATGGTGCTTAATGACATCGCACGGAGGTTCTCATCCTTTTGACCTCGGTTTCTTACTTATACTATCTAGCCTGATGATGTAATCTGTGGTTTTCTGTTCACTAATTGTTTTGGCTATTTGGCTTGTTTATGTAATGATTTTCTTCCGTGGCACTTCCTATCACCATTACACTTTCTTTCTTGTCTGGCAGCTTCTCGAGGGTGAAGGGCCCCGACGATTTAAATACTCCCAGGGCTCTTTATGCTTAGCTTGCATAAAAACTTGTTCATCATAGTATTCGGGGGAACGTTCTGCCTTGGCTGTTTGAGCCCCCCACTGTGATTGGTGGGGCCGTGTGAGGTGATGATTGGTGGGGCTTGACCTGCCTTTTGGGGGCAACTCACCTGTTTGTCCGGGAATTAGAGAATGGGTCCAAGGGTCAGATTTCCCGTTCTTGTGTTTCCCGTTCTCTGGAGAATGGGAAATGTTTTTATCTCTCAATCCTTTTCTCCTGCTGTCCCTGGATTCTCTGACTGCGGCTACTCTGTGTGGTTCTCCTTTGGGTCCCGTTATTTCATATACATTATCACAAAAAAGAAAACATTACAATTTAATTTGACTATACCCGATTGTTTGACCTATGTATACTATTTCACACATTTATGGTTCACTCTCTATTTGAGGTATTTTATATTAGTAAATATTATTAATATTATGTTTAGTGTTCTTTATCTCGGTGAGAATACTCAATTCCTAGCAGTCGATACCCTGACTCTGTAACAAAAATCCATAGCATAGCATGTGTCTTCACCACATGTGTATGCCAAAGAAAATACCTTTCAAATTTCGTTAATATATATATATATCATAGACTCCTCTACATAAGGACTGGCGTCGGCCATACTCGGGTCCCGGAACTTGGGTCCATTGTCAGGCCCACAAACTGAGGTCTTATTTTAGTTTTACTGGATATGGGACTTTGTGTTTTTACTCTACAACATCTTATAAACTAGAGCAACCAAGTAAAGGAAAATAAAACATTTGTTTTTGGTTGATTGACTCATAAGTCTCTTTCGTGATTGAACATAATAAGAAAATATACAGTTATAATGAGATAGTTTATAAGAACATGTATTATACAAGCAAAGCATCATACCATGACTTACATTAATTAAATATTAGAAGAAATTAAAGTAAACCTTTGCAAAATATTACTTTACACATAATTTTACATATATCAAAAGTCACATAACACAATAATTAACTTAAACATTAGAAAGTTTCTCTTGTCGCCTTAAGCAGCCTAGTGTACACTCCCGATCGCTTGTATTAAATACAAAGGCCTTAAACAACACATTTGAGTACACATACTCAATAAAACTATCCAAAACGCTGACAAGAAACACATTCCAAGAGGTAACAGGAAAAGACACAACCCCAACTTCACACCAGAAATTCAAAACCTCATCAGACAACGTGACATACTGAAACACTCCCCAGCACCCCACACACAAGACATCACACAACAAATTCAAGCACTCAACACCCAAACTATCAACAAAATACAAGAACAACAAAAACTAAATTGGAATAACTTCCTACAAACACTTGATCACAAAACAAACCCTCAAAAACTCTACAAAACACTAAACAGCATCACACTTTCCAACAGCAACACAACACAATCACATGCTGCAATCACAACAACAGACTCTACTCCTTCATGTAAACAACAAGCAAACACTCTCATCAATCACTTTTCACATGTCAGCCACCTAAAACCTCACAAAGATGACCGACGTGTCATCCGACGTAAGAGACAATTCCCCACAGACCCTGACTATACACCCTTCACCAAGCACCAGACAAAGCATATCATCAACAATCTCAAGCACTCACCCGCCTGTGGCCTAGACAACATAAGCAATACACCTCAGACACCTGGGACCACAAGGCATACAAGCACTCACTAACATATCAAACTACAGCTATTCACACAACACAATACCAGACATTTGGAAGCATGGTATCATCGTCACATTCCCCAACCCAACAAAGACCCCACGCTACCCTCTTCGCACCGCCCCATCACACTTCTTTGCTCCCCCTCCAAAGTCATAGAACGCCTAGTATTACAACTAATTACACCTGACCTACCCCTAGCTCCAACACAACATGGCTTTAGGCCACTGCACTCCACAAACACTCTTCTCACAGACCTTACACAAAGGGCTTTCGACGGCATCAACTCAGCTAGACCACCACACAGATCACTATTAGCCACACTCGACAATAGTAAAGCCTTCGATGCCATCCCCCGCCACAACCTAACAAACAAAATCTACAACACAAATGTGCACAACAACACAAAAAGGTGGCTGGCCAACTTCCTAGCAGGCAGATGTGCACACGTATCTTTTGCCGGTCAGTCATCTAAAATCAGAAACTTTCCAAACGGAGTCCCACAAGGATCCGTCCTATCGCCCGCACTCTTCAATCTGTACATGCACGATATAACTACACCCAATACGCCCCAAATAAACTTAGCCTCCTATGCAGATGACATAACACTCACATGCACACACCATGACCCAAAAAGAGCAACAGATCTCCTTCAACCCTATCTCAACACACTACATGGCTGGTGCACTTCAAACAGACTTAATCTAGCCCCAGCCAAATCCACCGCAACCCTGCTCACAAGTTGGACAGGAGAACACGAATACATCCCTCAACTCACCATAAACAACACACCCCTAACACATACACACACACCCAAAATCCTAGGAGTAACATATGATACTCATATGACATTCAAACAGCACACCACAAACATTAAAAAAGAAACTGACACCCAGACTTAACGCCCTCAGGTCACTTGCTCACACAAAATTTGGACACAACAAAGAAACTACCACCACAGTATATAAACAATACATAAGATCAGTGATGGAATACGCAAGCCCAGCCTGGGCTTCTAACCTAGCTGAAACACATCATAAGACCTTACAGACTATTCAAAACAAAGCCCTGAAGATCATTACAGGCTGCACAGCTACTTCACCTACAGATCACCTACATCAAGAAACCAAAATCCTCAAAGTCAAAGACCATCTGGACATCAGAGGCACTCAATTCCTGGCAGAAGCCTCCACGAACCAAGACCACCCACTAAACTACATGGCAACACACCCACAGACACCAAGAAATATCAAAACAACACCCAGCACACGGTATCACACACAATTATTGTCCTCTCTCCCTCCCTGCCCACCCCGAACCAACTTCCAGAAGCACATCTATACTCATATCTCTCACCGATCCATCCACTCACTCACAGACAACACGCAGCTGCATGCACGACCTCCCGAAATCCATCCTTCCGAATCCTCCCTTCCTCGCGAGGACAGAGTCCACCTGGCCAGGCTGAGATGCGGACACCATCCAGCTCTCCTGAGCTATCAGAAGAGACTGGATGACTCCGTTGTCGACGCCTGCCCGGGATGTAACACAGCACCCCATACCATTAAACACATCATAGAAGACTGCATTTCACACAACCACTTACGCCAACAACACAATCTACACTCAATGAGAGCTCTATGGGAAAGCCCGATCATGGCCATGGCCTTTCTCAGGGACTCGGGGCTGTTCGGCCAGGCAGCTTATGGAACAACAACAACAACAACAACAACACATTACACAATGTCTGGCATGCTCCTGAATGGCTAGCTAAAGGAGCATCTACATAAGACAAGCATTGTTTCAAGTAATTGCGACAACACTTTTTCGAGTCTTGAAGAGACATTTGAAGGGTGATGCCACTATGTACAAAGAAGACAGTAGCCAGTGTAGGCATACTCAGCCCACCTCGATTGAGTGCAGTCAAAAATTCTGATGACAAGCATTCCCCAGAATCGACTTCCTGTTGTCCATGTTTATGAGCTAAAAATCCCCCAATGTAGACAATTTTATGTTTTAAAGTATCATCTGAATCTAGAAGTAGTTGAGTGTCTTGTAATGTCAGCTCTTCCAGAAGTTGTAAATCACCATCATCTATTGCTGCTGTACAAAATTCACAGCTTACTTCTTTGGCTCGGTCAGGAACGATGTCACGTTTCAACAGCTGATGCAACTGCTGTACTTTGGATGCTGCTTGAACATCCCCAATGTCAATGTAAAAATGTCCTCCACTACGTTGTCTTGCTTGACCAAAAAACTTTTCTAGGGGATCTTGTGAAAAAACAGCAGGTAGGATGTAAGCAAAATCATGGGTTTCAAAAAGATATTGTGCTGCTTCTATGTTATACCTTGTTGTGATGACAAAGGCATCTGCTGTTGACTGTGTTAGTTTCTTCTCTCTGCCATGCCCACCAGTCCACCGACAGCTGGATACAACTGTACACATTTCCTGCAGAGCTTTGAAGTTTGTACAGTTTAATGTCCAAGGTTCACGATATTGGTCTCGTAAATGAACTGCGCTGTACTTGCTTTTAACATTCATAATTTTAAACCAATTGGTTACCAGTGTTATGTATATCACTGTTCCATCCTGAAATTTAACAGTTCCTTTAAGACCTTCAAATGCAGCAATCGTTTTTTCATTGAACACTTGGCAAACTAAGGGCACACTCTGACATTGCAATGGTTTAGGAAATACTGATAAGCGTGTGAGTTTTGTCAGACGAAGTGGTGTCTTCTGATCTTCATTGTAAAGAGCTTTAACATCACTCCAACACGCCAAATATTCTGTACCGTCCTTGCTAAAATGTAATTCTTGACATTTCTCTGTGATCCAGTTGTTTCTCATATTCTTGAGGCTGTGAACATAATCATAGACAAGGAAAACATTTATGCCATCTGGTGCTAGTGTTACTTTTCCAGGACCCCCAAGCATTCTGTAAACAGCTTGATTCAGTGGACAGTTGTCACAACCGAACGATACTGGATGGCCACCACTAGCTTTAACAACATATACAGCCTCAAGTAATATTTCCTTCAGTTGAATAGCATTCAGTTTTGATACAGGATGAATTCGTATGATGTACCGTGGTCCTCCATAGTGACAAACAACTTCAATAGCAAGAGCAGATGTTGCTAGATTTTCTGGTCCGTTTGTTGCATAGCCTACTATATGCTCTGTAAATCTAAGGGCCTGCTTAAGCTTGACTTCATCAAACAAAATGTTAACTAACCGCTGTTGTGGCTTCAACTGATCAAAAAGGATTGGAAGACACTTGTCAGCATAGGTGCGAGATAACAATTGGCGAATCTGTTTCTCACAAGGAAGACTAATTGCTTTGGAGTTTCTAAGCATTCTATATGCTGCGGGTGATATACAAAACAGTTCTGCTGCAAGAATTAACATATGCTTTGTATATCGGCGATTTTTAGGAGGAATAAGAAGGAGTTGTAACTGTGCTTGAATGAACTGAAAACCTTCAATTTCATGAAATTCTGTGATAGAGTCAAGTTCTGAAATTATTCTATTTAAGCGGTCAGTATTAGTCGCTTCATGAGTGTTCATTATTTTCACTATTTCTTCAATTTGAGACCACTTACTTACCAAGCTATTTTTTTGAAGATTCAGTTTACTTTTTGGTATCTCCAAGCCACTTTTCTCTGCTACTACCAGCTGCAGAAAACCAAGAGGAGACTGTACCTCTTTAAAATGAAGAAACTTATCAACTGCTCTACCATTACCATCTGTCTTAAACATTGTCAGTTCTCTACCATTTTGCATTATATAAAACTCAGGGAAGTGTTTTCCAATCTCTGCTGCAAATTTGTCATAACTATGCATTTTGTCTTGTTCATTTTCAAATTCATTTTTTTTGTTTAGTCTTGCTTCACTTGTCACTGTTTTAGTTAACCTAGGAGCTGACGTAAGTTGTTTGAGGCAAGACTTGGGTACACCTTTAAAAACTGTAGGAGGCCCAGCTGGTCGTTTTCCTCCCCGAACTGTGACCCAATCGCAGTCGAAGTGTGATGCACAAATCCATAGTTTCGACCTGTCTCTCAAATTTTCTGGGCTATTTGGCATAGCACTAATCCATGCATGTCGTTCTTGTTCTTCATTCGGGAAACACACCATAGGACTGTATGGCTCTCCCCTGTAGTTTCCACGACAATTGAATGCAGCACATCTTTTCGGCATTGTTCCTGTAAAGCAAAAAAAAAGAATAGTTGTAAAATGGTTATCAGTACATATCAAAGCAACCCGTTGACATCAGCTCAATTCTAATATTTATCAGCTAAATAAAGTTGTTAACACAGATCCTTTTGTGACTGGTAAGTATTTATAAGAAAATTACTTACAATAAGCTGAAAGATAACGAACAACAGAACAAAAATGTGTTGCCTCTAACGTGTCTCGTGGGTGACTGGCGTCTGGCATCGTCCTGGGCTGTTCGTTTTCTGGCGAGACATTATGTCGCCAATATGGCGGGGATATGGACGATTGCGTGTGAAATTACATGCATTTATATGTAAAGTTGTGTTTGTGTACATTTTTGTGTTAAGAAAGTCGGAGAGACCACTGCTTTCATGATACTGCTTTTAAGCAATGGACCCAAGTTTCAAACTCCGAGAGTGCTCGTTTCCAGTCCTTATGTAAAGGGGTCTATGATATATATATATATATATATATATATATATATATAGTGTATGCGCACGTGTGTCTGTCTGTTTTTTATTTGTTATATTTTCTCTCTCTCACTCTAACAATCAGGAAACAATACAAGCCTATGCCTACAGAAGTGCGATTCATGTGACGATATAAAGATGGGGAGGGGAGCGGATTTGAGATTACAAGGGGGATTCAGGAGTTAGGAAGGGTGATTAAAAATCAAGGGAGAGGGACTTGGTAGAGAGAGTGAGAAAGAGAGAGAGAGAGTACAGCATGTGTGTGTGGGAGGTGAGGCTTAAGAACAAACACACAGAATAACAGAGTAAAATTAACCAGAGCAGCATGAATTTGTGTGTCTCTATCTCACCCCACCTACCTGTAAATTCAAGTTGAAATACTGGGCCACGAGGGCAGTTATCTGATGGCGCCGAGGAAAGCTGCCCGTAGCCACCATACCTTACTATAGATGGCACACAATGCCAATTTCAGCTTTGGATTACACTTCATGCTACCATTTTTTACTAGTATTATTGCCGATTATAATAATCAATGTCCATAGAATATCCAGACATTATCATCGGTTGAAAATAATAAGGGTATATATTTACCACGTTGGTTTATGAGAGAGGTGTAATTAAACGGAAGTGTATTCACTGTTGGAAATTTTACCAAACAATATATACCAATTAGAGCCAACCAAAAGTAATCCAACTGATAGGCCCATCCAAATACACCTGATCAAATTGACCCGTTTAAACTGACCCGATCATACAATCCGCTCAAACAAACGCATATTAATATAACCCATCAAATAGACACAGGCTAATAAACTTGATCAAGCAGACTCGTCTACTTAAATATATTCTTCTAAAACTTTGCAAACACAATAATTAAAAACACTAGAAAACCGACTTAAAGATGGGCGTATTTATTTGATCATTTATTATTCTTTTTATAATTTAATTAGTTTCCTCGCTAGACCTTCATCAAGCTTAACCCTTAACTGGCGGTGCGCGACATATGTCGTATGAAATAAATTTGGACTAAGTGGCGGTGCACGACATCTGTCGAGCACAATTTTCAGCACGTAATGTTGCTGAGAGAGAGAGCTGAGCGGTGGGATGAGCGTAGCAACCATATGACCGGTCCCCACCACCGCGGTGGACTTACTGAACTGTATACCACCCTTCTCCCCATCTTCTGCCTCACTGCACAGGGAATTATGTAAGGAAATTGCCTTGTTTCAGGGTTTTTGCACTCGTGTTGCGCGATCGTTGCAAGAGAACCAGTGGTCGTACAAGGATGGTTTGGGTGTCATTGGAAAGCTCTGTTTACACCCTTTGAGGGATAGATACTTGTTTTACGCTCTGGGTCTTATTTAGGCATGAAAATGAGCACGGAAACAACTCTATTTAGGGTAAACAAAAAAACGCTGGGCGCTACGGTCAAATAGACCACCTAACCCGCTAAATAAAGGTTAAACAAACATCCATTAGATCCACCTTCTAGATTAATTTGTAAATGTTTGGTTCTTCCAAAATTACAGGCTCACTATTGTTTGCCAGGAAAAACATCGACACCTAAATAGCACAAAAAGGTCAAAACAAATGGGACGAAAGATCTTAAAATCGACAAACTAATGAGCCGAACGTCATAAAATCTGAACACCACCATGGCTAAACATGAGGAAGAAGGGGGACCAGATAAACGGCACATCTCCCCTTAACCAAACGAGATTCTACTAAGTAAGTAGGCTCGGTACTGTATTCGTCTTTGTCATCCACCTGGGAGACCCGAATTCAATGAAGGCATGAAGGTTTTCTCGCATATACTGGTAGCTGGTACCACTTACCTTGAGTAAGGTAATGGGAAATAGTCTTTCACTAATATATTGTATTATGTGTTAGTATTTCAGGAGCTACTGCGTCGTGGAGCGAGGGCTGAGGAGAAATGGCACTAAATACAAGTCCTAAAGATTATTATTATTATTATTATTGTTTAAATAAAAGTCTTGATTTAACAGATCCAACCTATTTACTCCCAACCAAACTAATTTAATTAATCGAGACTTTACTCAGACTCGATCAAATACAAACATAACAGCTTCAGCCAATCGAAACAACAGCAGGCTCTACCAATCAAAACTCTGTCAAAAACTACTATTACAGATTTTATAGGCACTCGATCAGACCCCAATACTCGAGACTATCAAGTCGTCAACCAATCGAGATTCTACCAACTACTAAACCAGGACCAACCAATCCAAGAAGTACCAACCACTCATCAAGAACCAATGAAACAAGACTCTAGCATGCATTCAATCAATCAAGATCTGGATCAGTGAACGCAACCAAAACAGACCCACGCCCATGTTGACCTGCTGAATAAACGATAGGGGAGATGGAGAGACAGAGAAAGGGATTAAACAGGATAGGGAGAGATATTATAGGATCGGCAGAGAGAGATAAATGGATGAAGAGGAATAGAGAGAGAGATGAAGAGGGATAGAGAGATTATAGGAACATCAGAGAGAGCGAGAGAGATTATATAAAAGACAGAGATAAAAGAAGGGATGAAGAGGGATAGAGAGACTTTATAGGAAAGGCAAAGAGAGAGCGAGAGAGTTACAAAAAGGAGTTACAAGGAATAGTTATTATCTCAGAGACCTTGCGGTTCATTCCTAGGAGATACTCGAATGATGAGAGAGACTGTTCAGTGCACTACACTCTTTATAGAGTGTGCAAAATACTATCTACTCTCTTCTTGAACTGCTCTACTGTAGAACTATTTACAACTTCGGAGGGAAGTTTGTTCCAAGTAAAACATTTCTTATAATTATGCTAAAAGGTTTCCACAGATACTAGTGCTGAACTTTTTCAATTATAATTTCCAGCCATGGTTGCTTGTTGTATTCATATTGAGGCTAATCATTTTGCTATAATCCACATGGTCAAACCCACTAAGTACTTTAAAAACTTCAATAAGCTGACCTTGTAGTCGGCTTGTTTCCAACGGGAAGAGAGAGAGAGAGAGAGAAATAGAGAGAGAGAGAGAGAGGGGGGGGGGAGAGATTGAGAGAGAGAGAGAGATGAAGAGGGATAGAGAGATTATAGGAACGACAGAGAGAGAGAGCTACATAGATACACAGACGACACAGACCTCAAGGTCCTTACTAGGCAGTCTGGCCTTACAAACTATATAAACATAGATATACACATACATACACATGTATATACATATACATATATATACACATATACACATACATACACATATACATACATATACATTATATATACATATACACATACATACATATACACACAAATGCATACATATACATACATATACATATATATATATATATATATATATATATATATATATATATATATATACATGCATACACATATACACACATACACACATACATATACACACAGCCCGTAGCCTAGTAGGTAGAGCTCTCGCCTCACACACGAGGGGTCGGGGGTTCAATCCCCGGCCGGGCGGAGACAAATTGGGCTTGTCTCCTTTCATGTGTTAGCCTCAGTTCACCTAGCTGTAAATAGGTACCTGGAATAAGTGGACGACGTTGTGACGTCCCATCTGGGGTTGGCAAAAATGGTACAAGGCGAGATGGGTATCATATGGTTCACCTAAGCTGATGGCTACCTAAGCCTTCGGGCGAGACGGTACCGTCTATAGTGAGAATGGTACCATACAGATCCACCCTAAGCCTTCGTTTCCGATGTCGCCAATTGGCTAAATACAGACTACACACACATCCACAGCCATTCCAACAGTACATAAAACACAACATGCATTTCACGCAATACATTCCCAGTTAAGGAGGCGCGATAATAATGAGCTTAGCTCGCATTGCGTGGATTCCCCTTGACGAACAAGTAACTGAGTAACATACATATACATACACATATATACATATACATACACATACACACATACCTGTACATACACCGTGTTTATATGTACATTTTCGTTTAATAAAGCCCAATGCTCTGTTTGCCTTATTTGCAACTGCTATACAGTAGTCGGAAGTTTTTAGGTTTTCAGATATTAGTACCCCTGGATATTTTACTAGCATTGTGGTTTTTATTTGTTTGCCATTCATTTCGTATTTGTATTTGTATTTGTATTTGAGAGAGAGAGAGAGAGAGAGAGAGAGAGAGAGAGAGAGAGAGAGAGAGAGAGAGAGAGAGAGAGAGAGAGAGAGAGTGAGAGAGATGAAGAGGAGAGGGAGTGGGATGAAGAAGGATAGATAGAGAGATTGCAGGAAAGGCAGAGAGAAAGAAAGGGATGAATAGGGATAGGGAGAGAGATTATAGGAAAGGCAGCAATACTTGGATGAATGAGGGGAATGGATGAAAACAATAGATTTGGTGGAATAAAAGGAAGGAACTGATAAACGAACATAGAGAGGAAGTAGAGCAAATTGGGTGGATAAGAAATGGAGGATAGACGAAGACGTACACATAACAGAACAATAGAAGGAAAGAATACATGCGATGAATTGATTAAGAAGAATGGATGGCAGAAGAACAAAAGGAAGGAGTGAATTGATGGATAAGGACGGATAAAAGAGAATTAGGAAGATGGCATGGATGAGAAAAATTGATAAAAATTAATGCAGGAAACTGAGTAACAGAATGGAATGGATGAGTAGGCTAGATTAAGAAGTGGGAATGACAGAATAATAGAAGGAAGGAATGGATGATGGAGCTCAAAGAAAAATGGGAAGTAATTAGATGGATGAGGAGGGGATTAGAAGGATAGATGGAGAAGTGAGAATGACATAATAGAAAAGAGAATAGATGAACATAATAATAAAGGGAGCAGAGCATGTGTTAGAGTAGAAATGGTGAGTTGAGTGAATGGTTTGAGGCAAAGGTAAGTTTGCGACAGGGTTGTGTATTGTCACCTTGGCTGCTTAATATGTTTATGGATGGTGTGGTGAGGGAGGTGAAAATGAGAACTATGGGAAGAGGATTGGGTTTAGTAGGAAAGAATGGTAGAGATTGGGAGTTGAATCAGTTGCTGTTCGCTGATGACACAGCGTTGGTGGCGGATTCTGAGGAGAAATTGCAGCGGGTAGTCAAAGAGTTTGGAGCGGTTTGTGGGAGAAGGAAACTGAAGGTGAACGTCAATAAAAGTAAAGTAATGGTGTGTAATAGGGGTGATCGTAGGGTGAATCTAGATGTGAGGCTGGATGGGGAAATATTGGAACAAGTAGAGTGTTTTAAATATCTAGGATGAACGATAAGCAGGAGTGGAGGTAAAAACAGAGAATATGTGAAGGAAGGATGGTTTTCGGAGCAATGGGAAGTATGTGGAAGACGAGAAATCTCGGAATGAGAGTAAAAAGTGCAATGTATCAATGAATTGTTGTGCCAACAGTGATGTATGGGGCTGAGACATGGGCGCTGAAGAATAAAGGAGAGAAGAAAGCTGGATGTGATGGAGATGAGCTGCTTGAGGAGTATGTGTGGAGTTACTCATAGAGACGGATTGAGGAATGAAGAGATATGTAGGAAAGTGGGGCAGCAGGAACATTTGTCAGCCAGAGTGGACAGAAGGGTTGAACGAATGTGAGATGAAAGGCTTACAAAGAGAATATGTGAGTCATATACAAGGGGAGATAGAAGGGCAGGAAGACCCCCATTGAGATGGAGAGACTGTGTAAGACAAGATTTGGATGATAGAGGAATGACTATAGATCAGGCAAAGGAAGTGGTAATAAACAGGAATGAATGGAGAATGCTTGTGAATAGTTGAGTGAACACGTGGTCATTTGGGGGAAGGGGTCGGGCGCAAGTTGGACTAGATAATAGTCCATCAGGCGCCTGGCCCGGGGAGACGATTAATATGAAGGGTGCGCCTGGAAGTGTGGTGGGCGGGCTTGTGGCTTCGGCTCCGCTGCATGTCTGCCTGCCGAGATCGGAACCTCTCCGGGTGGTCGGGGGCCGGGGGAGTGCTGGAGCGACTTTGGTGACCCTGGTCTCTGGGTCTTTTCCTGGGTGACCTAGATGTGTGTGAATTTGTGTTTTGTCTGTTTTTTCGTTGTTTAATGTTGTGTTTTGTGTTTTCCCTGTTCTTGCTCTGTCTTGAGGCGGCCACCCAAAAGAAAACAAAAATAATAAAATAGAATTAAATAGAAAATACAACATAAAAATAGTAAAAGTGGGGATTGGGCCTGAGCATATAGATAGATAGATAGATAGATAGATAGATATAGAATAATTGGTGAGCAGAGTGGATGAGCGAAGCATTCAAGGACGGATTGGGTGGGTGGAGAAAGATGGATAACAGAATAATAGAGAGATAGTGTGGATGAGATAAACTAATTTTAGTTTTCTATGAGTGAAGGAGACAAAAGGCAAAGCTGCCTGTAGCAAGTGTCTCTCACAACAAAGTTGAAAGAGTGATAGAGAGCCAAGGTCAAGGTAAGTTAGAGTCAAAATGCCTGGACACTTGAAGTTTAAACCAGTCTAAGTCTTAGGATGAAGGAAAGATTGATTGAGGGGGATAATTCCAGAGTTCACTTGTTGAATAGAATAATATAATTTATTAATTTCACTCTCAACACCAAACACCTCCCAATGAAATTAATGAAAGTATGTGATCCTCCTGGGATTCGAACCTGGGTTACCACATACAGATCTTAAACACTCTAACCATTTGCCTATCAAGACAGTTAAATGTTAATTACATGACTACGATTGTATATATATTTTCTGTTCGAATAATGGACATCAATCCAATCATGTAGGCTACTCAGACCCAACTGCACACTGAATAGCGTAATGTTTAAGTGTAAGGGAGAAAAAAAACAATATATGGGACACAGATCTCGAAGGACCGACCTCGCTATGAAATGTTCCTGAACCTATAGGAATATTCTAATTTATTTATTTCACTCCCAACACCAAACACCTCTCAATTAATTTTATGAAAGCATGTGATCGTCCCGGGATTCGAACCTGTGTTACCACATACAGATATTAAACACTCCAACCATTACTATAAAATGCCCCAGAGAGCTATTGTACATGTAGAGTTTGAATGGGATAAGGAACATTTTAGTATCGAAAAACCAATATCTGGACCCCCTCCTTTGATAGCACCAGCTGTAGTGAGCGACGCAATCAATAAAATTTAAGGACGGTAAAGCTTCTCCAGGGGTGCTCTGACATTGTCGCTGAGATGATAAAAGCCTCAGGGGAGGACTGGTTCTCGACTTAGTCAACCGAGTTTGATCAACACCATTATTAAACATGAGAAAAATCAATCCAGAGGATTGGGCTCAAAAGTTGTAATAGTAAATATATACAAAGGAAATGGGATATAGGGCTCTGCTAGATAGAGGAAATATATAGGGGCCTGAAAATGCTTGACCAAATCATGAAGGGTCTGTGAGAAGCGTCTTTGAGGGTTTGATCAGGCAAAGCATCTCCATTGTGAATGATATGCCAGTTTGGTTTTATCTGCCAGGACAGGGTACAACCGAAAAAAATTGCTCTAATCATCATAAGTCAGGCAGATACAGGGAAAATATAATTACAAAAAGGCAGGGATCTTTACTTTGTGTTTGTAGACCTGGAGAAGGCCTTTGACCGGGTGCCTAGAGATGTTGTGCAGTGGGCTATGAGGAAAACTTGGTGTGGAAGAGTGGCTGGTGCGTGTGATAATTGCAAGATGTATGAGGATTTGCGAGGTGCGGGGAGGGTCTGAAGTGGTGTGTATCTGGATTGTGTGGATGAGTTCGCAGTCCGTGGTGGGGTGTTTTAGTCCAGCAGGGTTCATCGAGCGGTTGTTGTGTTAAGCCTCCTCCTCTTTATTATGGTCCTGGAGGCACTGTCAAGAGTGGTTTAGAGGCGGACTCACTGTTGGAACTGTTTTATTGCTGACGATTTTAGTCCGAATAGCTGGACAGTATGCAAGATGCTGAGGCCAAATTCAGAGAATGGAGAGAGAGGGCATGGCGAGCAAGGGTTTTAAGAGGCAATAATTAACAACACCACGGTAGTGCATTGTAGACTGAGCCGAGGCAATGTGGGAAGAAGCAGGTGCATACCCGTGTGCAGTGTGTAGGAAAAAGGCGTGTGGGTGTTAACGCGATTCAATGTAGCATCTGTTGACACTGGGTGCACCATGGGAATAAGCGCTGTAGTAGAATAAAGGGACCCCTGCTGAAGGATAAGTCAGAAATAGAGAAATTTGAGATGTGTCAGTGTGCAAAAGGCGAGCTTGTGTTAAGTGATGATCCTGTGGCTGTGAATTTTGGAAATGAGTCATTGGAGCTGTGTGAAACAAGTTTTGTTACCCAGGAAGAATTCCATATATGCCGGTGGTGGGGCCGAGGCAAGCACTCCTTTCGCTTAGAATTAGATAGTGGGGGGGGGAAGTTTCAGAGAACTGCTGCCACTCCGACCATGAAAAGAATCAGCAATACCCATGAATGGAAAGGTGTATGGCTTATGTGTTAGAAGTTGCAATGACGTATGCCTCAGAAACATGGGCTATTAAAGTAGAGGATGTCAACAGAATGGAACGTAATGAGATGAGAATGGTGAGATGGATGTGTGGGGCCAGGCTGCAGGATAGAATAACAAATGTTGAGCTGAGGAGATGTTTAGGTATAAAGAGTGTTAGCGAGGTGATGTGTACAAGTAGACTGAGATGGTATGGACATGTGGAGAGAATGGATGAACAAAATTGGGTGAAAAAATGCAGGTCTGTGAGTGTTACAAAGGATAGTACAAAGGAGGTACAAAGGAAATCAAGCACCAACAGATCCAGTGACCCTTCTAGGTTGACGTGTCCTCCAAAACACGGAGGATCAAGTGTCCAAAACAGTGGTTTAGAGTGGGTAAGGGAACAGTGGAAAGGGAATTACTGGCCCTGGAAACTAATGTCCGTGGCAGGAGTAGGAAAAGTTAGTAGGGAACAGATGGGTTAGTAACTGAGGGGGGGATTAAAATAAAGTTATTCATTTACAAACGCAGTCAAGCGCGGGTTTGATGGCGAGATATTTGTCTAGGCGGAGTTTAAATTAATCAACGGTGATGCAGTCTATAACGTTTCGGGGAAGCCCATTCCACAAGTTGACAACTCGATTGAAGAAGAAATTCTTAGATTGTGGAGGGAGCTGCACCAAGGGGTGGACCAGTAGGAAAGACAGGGATCGGGACTATACGTGACCGATCTCAAATCCAAAAAAACTTGACAAGTGAAGCAGCCCTTAAACAGGCGCTTGCCTGTGAATGCCGCCATTAGGACAAGAGACTGAAACTGCACGTATGTGTGGAGCACTCAGTCTTAAAATGTTATGTATGTATGTATGTATGTTAGTGATCCCTTATGTAGGATTGTGGAGGTGTGTGAAGCCTCTGACCCGTTCTACTCGAGTGACGTCTGTGCTTGTCAACACGGACTTTGTAGGTGCATAGAGTGCTACCAACATACACTGTCTGGCTATGATTTTCAGTCATTATTTACTAATATTCCTGTCAAAGAAACAGCTAAAATCTGTGCTGACCTAGTCTATGATGGAGTTGATATATTCATGGGTATGTCAAGTAAGATATTTGCATTGACTTTGTTCTCAAAATGTTCTTTTCACTTCTAATGGGGAATTATTTAAGCAAATAGATGATATGCCCATGCGATGCCAGCTTTTCTAATATTTGATTTGATAAATCCCAAGGCTTTGTTCTCCCTATTTGATGCAGCCGCACATTTATCTGAGAGAGAGAGAGAGTGAGAGTGAGTGAAAGAGAGGAGTTAATGTAAGCAAACCTGCAC
>CM064541.1:9997237-10139026 GCA_032716605.1 Paralithodes platypus | reverse complement strand
TCTAGGAGTTGTGAGTAAAGAAAATGCTGATGTTATCTTGAAAACTTGACTGTTGTCATTAGTGGACCCCATATGGATTATGCTGTCCAATTTTGGTTGTCCTTATTACGAATGGACATAGAGCATTGGAGAGAGTACAGCGTTTAGAATGACAAAAATGATCCATACTATTAGAAATCTTTCGTATGAAGAAAGGTTGAAGAAATTAGGGTTTACATTCGTTAGAGAGACGCAGAGTTAGAGGGAGGATATGATAGAGGTGTTCAAATGGGTTAGTGGGATTAACCAAAGGGGACATGGCAAATGTACTAAAGCTCAGTGATAGCGATAAGAACTCCCCCCTCCTTCCATACCAAATTGTTTTCAAAGTAGAAGAAATTTACGTTTCAGAAAAGACTATAGGCACGTATTGGTTTGGTAACAGAGTTGTAGACGGGTGGAATGGGGAGACC
This sequence comes from Paralithodes platypus, assembly GCA_032716605.1. Taxonomy (NCBI): domain Eukaryota; kingdom Metazoa; phylum Arthropoda; class Malacostraca; order Decapoda; family Lithodidae; genus Paralithodes; species Paralithodes platypus. The sequence goes on along the minus strand of CM064541.1, from coordinate 10,138,574 downwards.
AAGTGCTATAGTGGGATCTAAAAACTGTAGGGAGCTTTAAGATAAAATTGGATAAGCATATGGACGAGAAGGGTTGGGTGTGAAGGGGGAATCAGCCGGGTTGGGCCAATCAGCGCTCTGCAGACCTCCATAATCCTGCGTTAATCTCTAACCGTTTTGGTAAAGATGATCCTCAGGGTTATTAGAGTGTTGAAGAATGCATTGTGGCTTTGTAATGAATTGGGGTTGTGTGGGACAGGGATCTGCCTTGCTTAGGCCAATCGGCTTTATGACAGACTCCCATGTTTTATGTTCTTATGTTCGTATATATTTGTTGTTTTTTGTCTGTCTATTTGTTGTTTAGTTTCCTCCCTAGAACTCCAGCAAGCTTAAAAAAACACACACCTAGACCCCCTTCACGATAAATGTGACACCTTGCGATAGAAAAATGATACCTGGACGATTGTCGGTGCCCTCTTAAAATTCAAGACTCGCTCTCGCCAGGACAAAAATCCACACCTAAATGGCACGGAAAGGTCTTGATATCGATAAGAGAAATGGGGCGAAAGGTCTTGAAATCTTAAAACTAATGGGGCAAAAGTCTTAAAATCTTACAAATACATGGTGCTACACATAAGGGAGAAGAAGGTGGGGCCAGAAAGCACCACCTCCACCCACCCATCCTACACACCCTTAACAACAAGCCGCCGTACACACACAATCCAAGTCGATTTTAATAAACCGTGGACTATGTCCCGCGCACGGCGCTCGACATAGGTCGAGTGGCAATTTCAGCACGTAATGTTGCGCAGAGAGAGAGACAAGTGGGGTGGCAGGAGACTAGCGAGCGTATGACTGCTCCAGACCACCAGCGGGCGAACCTACTGACAAGAATCTCAGCTCACTCCTCTCTCTCTCACTCGCTATATACGGAATTGTATCGGGAAAGTGGCTAATTACATGCTTTTTGCAATCGCGTTTGCACGGTTATTGCAAGCAAACTAGCCATCATAAAAGGATCGTTATGGTGTCATCGGAAGGCTCTGTTTAGCCCCTTTCAGGGATAGCTAACTGTTTTACGTTCTGGGTTCTTATTTAGCCATGAAAATGATCACATAAACAGCCCTATTTTGGGCTAAAAACACGCCGGCTGGGCTAGCGGTAACTATAAATAAACCGCATAGGCCGCTAAAGAAGGGTTAATAAGGATGTATCATTAGTGTGTGGATACTTTCCGCCTTATTAACGATAATGCCACAGTTGGCCAAATTAATATGTATGTGATAAATTTAGTATGAGAGAAATTAGTAGGAGAACATTAGTATGAGAAAAGTAGTATGAAAAATTAGTATATGAGGGGGGGGGTAACATTAGTTATGATAAAATTAGTAGGATAGAATTAGTATGATAAAATAGTATGATAAAATGCGTATGATAGCCATTAGTATGTAAAATTAGTATGATAAAATTATTATGATAAAATTAGTATGATAGATTAGTATGTAAAATTAGGATATAAAATAGTATGCTCAAAATAGTATGATAGAATTAGTGATGTAAAATTAGTATGATAAAATTAGTATGATAAAAATTAGTATGGTAAAAATTAGTATGGGAAAATTAGTATGGTAAAAATTAGTATGATCAAATTAGTATGGTAAAATTTAGTACGATAAAATATAGTATGATAATAATATGATAAGATTAGTATGATAAAATATAGTATGATATTAGTATGATAAGATTAGTATGATAAGATTAAGTGATATGATAAGATAGTATGATAACATTAGTATGTTTCAATTAGTATGATAACCATTCGTATGGCTAACTTTAGTAGTTTCAATTAGTATGATAACATTAGTATGATAACATTAGTATGTTTCAATTAAGTATGATAATTAGTAGGATAAACATTAGTTATGATAAAATTATTAGTATGATAAAATTTGAAGTGTAGTGTATGTTCTCATGCAATTGTTAGGGGAAGATCGGCGTATTTATTGCATTCATGTGTCTTTAGTAGTTTATTAGTTTCCTCCCTAGATCTCCATCAAGCTGTAAAAAACACACCACAAGCACCCTGTACGATATATTTTGTCAATCGACACCTTTAAATATCACGAAGAATCTGAAATGGGGCGGCCAGACTTAACATCTCCACAAACTAATGGCCAGAAACGTCTTATAATCTCTGAAAACAAATCGGGCTACATGAGGAAGAAAGGGGACCATAACAGGGCCCATCTCCCAATATGTATACACTCCAGGGTTTGAAGCAAGGAAGGCAAATCAGTATGATAGGAATTAGAAGTGTATGTTCTCATGCAATAGATGAGGTCGGTTTAAGCATGGAAGGCAAATCAGTATGATAGAATTAGAAGTGTATGTATCATGTAATAGATGGGTCGGTTTAAGCAAGGAAGGCAAATCAGTATGATAGAATTATAAGTGTATGTTCTCATGTAATAGATGGGTCGGTTTAAGCAAGGAAGGCAAATCAGTATGATAGAATTAGAAGTGTATGTTCTCATGTAATAGATGGGTCGGTTTAAGCAAGGAAGGCAAATCAGTATGATAGAATTAGAAGTGTATGTTCTCATGTAATAGAGGGTCGGTTTAAGCAAGGAAGGCAAATCAGTATGATAGAATTAGAAGTGTATGTTCTCATGTAATAGACTGGGTCGGTTTAAGCAAGGAAGGCAAATCAGTATGATAGAATTAGAAGTGTATGTTCTCATGTAATAGATTAGTTCGGTTTTTCTTGTCCCCTTTTCCCTTGTTCTTAGCCCCATTTTGTTTGTTTTTAGATTTTAAGACGTTAGGCTCATTAGTTTGGCGATTTTAGGACTTTACCCCCATATCTTTGTCAAAAATAAGACCTTTCGTGCCAATCAGGTGTCAATTTTGTTTCCTGTCGAGCGATAGCGAGCCTGTAATTTTAAGAGAAACCGGCCTTCGGCTGGAACATTTTTCTATCGAAAAATGTACAAATTTGTCTTAAACGGGGGTCTAGAGAGTGTTTTTATAGCTTTATGAAGGTCTAGCGAGGACACTAAAAATAAATAAATTAATATACAAATATATAGACCCCCCAAAATAACCACTGTCCCCTTACATAGTATAAACAATTAACGTTTTTATCACCATTGATTCTTGGAAGCCAATCACACTGTTTTCTTCCATACGTAATATTATGGCCCAGATACAAACTAATGTGGCCGACTGTACATGATAGAGATATGTGTTTGATTAATATTGTCCTCTAATGTATTTGATTGGCAGTAATAGGGACAATACACTTACTAATTATTATTCTTGCTATAGCAAAGGATTGGTGAGATGGGTCGTTTTTCTGATCCCCCTTGTTCCTCATATTTAGCCCCATTATTTTCAGATTATAAAAAGTTTGACCCATTAGTTTGGCGATTTTAAGACCTTTCGCCCCATTTCCTTGTCAATATTTAAACATTTCGTGTCATTTAAGGGTCGATTTTCTTCCTGGCGAGCGATAGCAAGCCTGTAATTTAAGAGGAAGGCCGGGACATTTTTATATAAAAAAAATGTACACATTTATCTTAAAGGAGGGTCTTGGGCGGATGTATTTTAAGTTTGATGGACGTCTAGGGAGGAAACTAAACAAATACTAAAAAGATACATGAACAAATGACTAGGCCCATCCCCTCTTAATGTCCAATAGTTCCCGCAGCTCCCCGATCAGTGTAATACCTGCACACAACTTTGGCACTAAACTCAGCCAAAAATGTATAATTTTGAATATAGACGGCTCTTCTTTCCTTCTACTCATTTTGAATATAGACGGCTTCTTCTTTCCTTCTATGACTCATTTCTTCTTTTTAATATTAAGGGGCTATTGACTGTGTGTTTTTTTTTTTTTTTTTGGGGGGGGTCTATTAATTAATGTATTCATTTGTGTTTTAGGTTCCTTGCTAGACCTTCCTCAAACTTAGAAAAACATCATCTAGGACCCCCCCCCCCCCCCCTTCCCCTCATAATAAATGTGTACATTTTCCGGTAGAAAATTGTTCAGGTCGAAGGCCAGTTACTCTTATATTTACAGGCTCGCTGTCGCCTCGCTGCCCATCGACACCTAAATGGCACGATAGGTTTTAAAAATTATAACAAAATGAAGCTAAAGGTATTAAAATCACCAAACTAATAGGCCGAACGTCTTAAGTGTCAAAACTAATGGGGCTGAACAGGGGGAGAAAGGGGGGGTCCAGAAAAACGACCCATATGCCCTTAATCTTCCTTTGCTCCCTTTCCCTCCCAATAGCGGCAATGTTATCGTGAAACTTTCCCCGGGTGGGCTAAGAGAAGTTAGCTCTTTGCCGCTACCAATTAGCGAGGAACGAGTGTTTGAAGGAATTATGGCTATTTTTTTAAACTTAGTTTTACAGATGTTGAACATTAAAAGAGTAACTCCAAAATATTGAACCATACAGAAAAGCTAAGCATGATTTAATTGCCATATGTAAACAATATATTTAACATAAGGTTCAGCATGAGTTGGGAAAACGTTGTTTGAGATCATTATTTAATACCAATCTGACACACTTAATATTGTTGATACATGTAGTACTTCATATAATTATACTATTTTTAGAAAGTAATTTTAGCCACTAATTCATTAATTTTATATATTTTGTTTCATATTTTGGTATATCAATATACTGTATACCAGTGATTTTGATGCAGCACTCTCATCATATTTTAGGACATGGTGTGGATTTGTTAACCAGTACAACAGCAATATACTGAATAACGGTTCATCAATGCCGCTTGCCTCCTTAACCCTTAACTGTCGGCGCGCAACTTATGTCGTGTGAAATAAATTTGGACTATGTGGCGGTTCACAACTTATGTCGAGCGCCATTTTCACCACGTAATGTTGCTGAGAGAGAGAGCTGAGCGGTGTGAGGAGTGTAGCAACACTATGACCGCTCCCCACGACCACCGTGGACATACTGAACTGAAATTCTACTTTCCCCCCTACTTTCTCACTCGCTACACAGGGAATTATGTAGGGAAATTACCTAATTACAAGGTTTTTGCCACTCGTGTTGCACGATCGTTGCAAGATAACCAGTGGTCGTACAAGGATGGTTCGGGTGTCATTGGCAAGCTCTGTTACGTCCTTTCAGGGATAGATACTTGTTTTACACTCTGGGTCTTATTTAGGCATGAAAATGATCACGTAAACAAACCTATTTAGGGTAAAAAAAAAACGCTGGGCGCTACGGTCAAATAGACTGCCTAGCCCGCTAAATAAGGGTTAAGGGGAGAGGGCCTGTTTTTTTCCTGTACACCTTTCTCCCTCATGTTTAGCCCCATTGGTTTTTAGATTTTAAGATGTTCGGTCAATTAGTTTGGCGATTTTAAGACCTATCGCCCCTTTTCTTTGTCAAAATTAAGAATTTTCGTGTCATTTAGGTGTCGAGCATAGCGAGCAATAGCGAGCCTGTAATTTTAATGGAACCGGCCTTTGGCCGGGTAATTTTTCTACTGAAAAATGTACAAATATATCTTGAAGGGGGATCCTGGGGTTGTTTATTTTATGCTTGATAAGGTCTAGGAAACTAGACAAATAATAATTATACGATAAAAATCAACCAAAAAGTGAACCATCCTCCCTTAACCCTAACTGTACCGGAGGATACAGTAATATATATCCCCCCTAATCCCAAGCAATGTGGCCAAAATGGCAAGATAGAACAACCTCTCATCTCAATGGTGATGGGCTGGTCTATCAGAGTGAGAGCTGAGCGATCTCTGCCATACCCATAGCTTACTCTGACTGTTCCTCTTACTTATATATCTTCTAGATCTCAAGTGACGGCGTCTTTTCCGTGGATCGACCTCCTTACTGCCAACCTAAAAGTTGGCAGATTGGGAGCCAAAGCGTCACATTTTTCCCTTGCCCCTCAACTTTCCCTTCATAATTGCTGAGGGGCACAGGGCCTTGGGTGGGGCTTTGGTTTCCCGGGCGTTTCCGCGCCCTCCTCAGCTCCCTGCCTTAGAGTGGCTTCGGTCACCCGGGCTTTGTTAGTGGTAAGCAGGGAGGGTTTTGTGGGGGCGCTCTATGGCCTTGGCCTTGCTCGGGACCTTGGGGCTGTTCGGCCAGGCAGCCTGGAGAACAACAACAACAACAACAACCTCTCACCTCAAAAGATGAAGAAATACTGACTCTCCCAGCCTGCAGAGGGTTGGATATAAGCTGAGAAGTGTTGCCATATCGAGTGCAGTGCTCAAACGGTCGTGGTACCAGGCACTGCCTGATACTGGCAGTTACAGGGAAAGTACATTGCTGACGACTCCCTGCCGTCGCTGGGACTGGGGAGTGACTTATCTACTGACGGCTCCCTGCCGTCGCTGGTTCAGAAGGGGTTAAGACATAATGTATGGATGCCTGGGTTGGCCGGTTTCTCTAGTTAGCGTTTGGTACCGATTCAAATGGGTGCCTCCACATTTATGCTCTCGACAGTAGCCTATATATCAATATAATACTTGCGTTTGACTGTGGCTTTACCTCTGTGACATTGCCTATTGGAGCCTGTGGTAGTTAACATGGTTGAGTTATCTAACCAGGTACACAGGGGCTACTGCATTACATCCAGGTTATTACCCGCTGTGCTGTCAATTAAATGTCCACTAACTCCTGATCCCTATTTATATATATATATTATATATATATATATATATATATATATATATTATATATATATAATATATAATATATATATATATATATTATATATATATATATAGGGAGTCCCAGAAGGAGAGGTCGTCATAACTTTGGGAAATGATAAAACGAGGTGTTTAAGCATAAAATGTTCAATAACAAAACGTCCAAATCGCAATCGTTAAAAGATATTGAAGGTTATATGTAGTGTCCTCCCTGCACCACTGTTATGGAGTCTGCCATGTCAAATAGTTTCCAACTGGTTCAAAGTGAGCTAATATGTCTCTAATCATGTAACTTCCAGAATTATACAATCTTTATACTATCGTGGTAAAATCATAACAGTATGATGGAGCTGGTGTGGTAGGCACTAGGACAGCTTGGCCACCCTTATGGGGAAATACATAGGAAAATACCATTTTCAACATGCAATATCTCAGTACTGGTTGAGATCTTGAATATGTCATTTTAGGCTTAGAATACCCAAAATGTTGACCGTTCCTCCTGGGACACCCTGATATACTGTAATATATGTAATATATATATATATATATATATTATATATATATATATATATATATATATACATATATATATTATATATATATATATTATATATATAACAGTGCATGTTAGATACTCCAATATATCCAACTATTACTCCATGAATTACTTAAACACTAGAATACATATTTAAAGTATTCTCACTATTATAACCTTAACCTCTCCGCAGCACACAGGGGGTTTTCTACAGGGTTAGACTGCGCACCTATGATAATTTTGGGACCCATTGCCAATTTCGATAAAAAGTACAACATCGTGAAGGGGATGGTTGAGTGCATCGTCCCATGTATATTTGACCCCCAAAAAATGTCTGGGGGGGGGGGGGGAACGGTCCCGTAGTTGAAAAATGTGGAGCGAATGGCACCGCGCGGCTAGATTGTCATCGAGCGGCGAGATTTCCCTGCCGAATTTTCACGCGCCCAGGGGATAGAAGGAGAGGGAGGAGGGGGTGGGTTACCGCGTATTATCACATATATCTCCTTTTTTGAGCCCTTTTAGGCTATGTAGTATGTATACATGTGTAGGCCACCCATATAACAATGAATATTCCTCATAGTGACCCAAAATTGCAATATATAAGGGAATTATAAGAGAATTTTTAGGCGGGAATGAAGATGTGTTGGAGGTTTGGCGGCAATTTATGAGCTGAGAGTGTGGTTTACGCCATACATATCACTTATATCTTGTACGTAGAGCACTGTCATGCTATAATACAGACTTGTACGTATGTATACGTGCCATATATCAAAATATATCACCAATTCATGCGATATTTACGCACATTATCAATGAGTTTCTATGCGTGAACCAAGGTGTGTGTGAGTTGTGCTGGGAATGAAAGTGGGAGAGGGTGTGTTACGCCATAAATATCATGTAAATCTTGTATTTAGAGCACTGTCATGCTATAATAAAGATGTGTACGTGTGTAGGCGTCCCATATAACAAGGAATATACCGCATATAGCCCAATTGATGCGATATTTACGCAAATTGTGAATGTGTTTCTAGCAGACGGAAGCCTGAAAGGGTGGGTGGGGGTGGCTGGGTAGGAGGGAGGCTAGCAGGGAGGGAGTGAGTGAGTCGTGGAGAGAAGGAAGGCAGGCAGATCTCTAGATAGATAGCCAGCTGTGTGACAATTGTGGAGGCGCCCGAGGCGTATTGATGTCTTGGGATTTTGAACCTTATGTCTACCAGGTGTCTGGTGTTTGTTGCCACCAAGAGTTTTACAATAACATGAGTCAGGAATGGAGAGAGAGAGAGAGAGAGAGAGGAGAGAGAGAGAGAGAGAGAGAGAGAGAGAGAGAGAGAGAGAGAGAGAGAGAGAGAGAGAGAGAGATAGAAACTGAGACATGCGTATGTCGTACGTATAAATGGACTTCAGAATTGCATTTTTATGCAAGCAGACATTGCATTTTAGACACATGTGAAGTACCACAGAAACATGTAGGCCATTGACTGTAAATAAAGTACTATATTATAGACCACCAGCGACGGTGGTCAGTAAACACAGGCAGATTGCCTTTTGTGATAAAGGGCTAAATATAGAATGGTGTCTCCTTACACTTGCGAAAGGGTAGATTGCCACCAGAGAAACGTTTACTTATTTATTTCCAAGTAATATGCAATCTAAATGTATATTCGAGACCTACTGCAATTATTTGTATGACAGTCATGACTATGTATAATCCAATATACGCGTGTAGGCGAGACATAAGAAAGCTGGTTGAGCAATTTTCGACACCCACACAGTTATTATTCTTTTTTATTTACAATATTATACAATACAAATGTATTTGTGAAGAGTATTTTATCCATTATTGTATTAATACAGATTTTGTTCCCAGACAGAGCTGCTGTTGCTGGTGTAGCTGGGGCATAAAGGAGCGGCAAGGGTCACCGCTTGACCCTGTGAAAATGAGTGGAGTCGCACTGAGAGGGTCAATTTTGCTGAGTGTTTGGGCAATTTTTGACAGAATAAAGTTATATAATTACTAATTCTTGACAGAGACAAACTTTTATAAACCTTGGCATGATATAATTGATAATCCCATCAATTTACAAACGTAAATTGGTGGGATAATTAATTTTGTTTTGTATATTGTCATTTCGATTGTAGACACGAAGTTTTGAGTGATATTTGGTATGAGCTCCTGTGGCATGGTTGGTAAGGTCGCGGACTGGAAAACTCAAAGTGTGGTAGGGTTGTGTGATCGAATCCAGGAGGGGGTTATGGGGAAGGTTTTATATTGTCTAGAACATTTTTGATAATTTTTTTTTTTTACAAGATCATGCCATTGTATTCAAACAATATGAAATATTCATAGAATATATCATATTGTAAGAATACAATGACATGACCTTGTTTTTTTATTATTGTTTTTTTTTTATTATCTTAGTAGGTTTGACAGGATTTGTTGAAACATATTTATTTTTGTACAATTCATTTGAGGTAAGAAAATAATTATATACACATTACTTTGGCTAATAACAAACATATATATTGATATCCTAAAAAAATAAGGCATATTACATGTAAATCTTTGAAACTTATAAACTAAATAATGAAACATACAATTATATAATGTAAAAGCTATATCACAGGGACATCTTTGGAACTTATACATTATATAATATATATGTTACATTATGAGGTAGCGTGATCAATTAGGTCAGGTCAGGTAAGGTAGGGCGCGAGTCCAGGACAGGGCGGGGCAGGGGGCGAGTCCAGGGCAGGGCACGGGGCGAGTCCAGGGCAGGGCAGGGCAGGGCGACACTCAATAATTCTTGAAGGTGTGGTAGTCCCTGAAGCAGTCACCCAGGCAGAGTGGAACTTTGCACTCGGCGCACATTGAGGTGACTCTTTTGGTGACATGGGGTTTCCTGACACTGGTGCTGCAGACGGTGCACTGCGCCTGCCTGCGACGAGTGCCAAGCATCTCAGTGTTGATGGGGTAGTGTCTTTCGACACCCAGCTGGATGCGGTCAGGAACGTGATCCCCACGCCATGCCGTACGTCTGTGAGTGGTGGTGCCATACTTCTCCAGGAGTTGGTATGAGACGTTGTAGACGAACTCCCGGAATTTCAGCTTCTGGTTTGGGGCCATATCCTTTTTCACCAACCACAAGTTGTAGGCGTTGAGCATCGTGATATCAACTAGGTGGAGGAAGAGCTTGTGATACCACTTCACAGTCTTCCTCAGACACTCAACGCCTGACAGCTGACAGTCAGACTTGTCCACCAGGCGCATGTTCTTAGTGTAGTCCACTACCATGTCGGGCTTGTAGATTGTCTTCCTGGTTCGGTAGTGGATTTTGCCAGAATCCATCTGGGCACCTGTGTGGACGGTGGAAAGCAGGTGGACGTCTCGCTTATCCTTCCACTTCAGGGCTATCAGTTTCCCACACTTCTCGAGCTGCTTGTATTTCTGCCCCTTTCGTCGCCTTCTTCGCACATGCCTCTCACGGTGTTCCTGGGCCAGGTCGTCTTCTGAAGGTTTGTCTCTGGAGGAGGCATCTGTGAGAGGAATGACATTACCTGTGAACTTTGGCATAAACTTTCTTGTCTTTCTGACAGTCCCACATGACCCCGTTTGGTTGTCATGAAGAAACTGGCAGAGAGCAAGAAGTATACCAGTTGTCAGTGTAGATGATGTGGCCTTTGCCCAGGTAAGGTGCCAACATTTTCCTGACGATGGCACCTGACATGCCCATGGGGTCATTGGCAGCGGCTTTCGGTATGTCAATGTCAGTGCCTGTGTACACGATCATGTCAAGCACTATTCCAATTTTGCAGTCACACAAAACGAAGAGCTTGATTCCGAACCTATGCCTTTTCAAGGGGATATATTGCTTGAAAACAAGACGTCCTTTGAAGAGCACGAACGACTCATCAATCACCAAATTGAGGAAGGGGTAAAAGTATTTCCTATACCTCTCCAACAACATGGTGAACACATCCCGAACTTTCCATATCCTGTCAATCCTGTTAGGATTTTCGTTGTCTGCAAAGTGCATAAATCTTAGCAGCAACAAAAATCTGTCACGAGTCATGAACTTATTGAAAGTTGGGGTGGCGATGAGAAGGTCGTGCTTCCAATAGTGTTGCAACACATGCTTCTTGATCAGAGGCATGAGGAACAACAAGGCAAAGAACGTCATAAATTCTTCCACAGCCGTATCCACCCAGCCTCGTATTCTCGCTTTTGGAGAAAGGACGTCCAATCTGCCAAACACCCACCTGTAGTAGGCGTTTGTTTGGGCAACGATGTACGTCATTACCTCCATGTCGAAAAAAGCGAGGAAGAAGTCGCTTTCGTTCGCTTGATCGTCACAGGGCCAGTCGTCAGTTGTTCCTGACGTCCCAGGATTGAACTGGGGCACGTCAGGTACAAAATTGACCCCGTCAGACCAATCGAACGAAAGCAGCTCAGGGATCGGAATGTCGTCTGCGTCTGCTTCATCGTCTGAAATATCGCTTCCATGGTCGCGATACAGCACTGCATCATCATCATCAACTCCTCTTCACTTGACAGACGATGCCCTTCCTCATTCTCGTCACCGACGTCGGACTCACTCCCACTGTCCACTCCCAAATCCCCCCACCCTTGGTCCCGTGCTAGGGCTTCGTCGTCGAAACCTGGGCTGCCAATGTCCTGCGAATCACCATCAAACAGCAGGGCGGCATACTTTGATGGTGTCAGAGTTTTCCGGGTCACTTTTGCACGTGCGGGAGTCTTATGGACAGGGACAGCAGAGGGGCGGTGGCAGCAGCGGCGGCGGCAGGGGCAGCAGTGGTGCGTGGCCTTGATGGCAAGATGATGGTGGTGCCTGTCGCCCTTTTCTCTGTTCCTTGGGCAGGGGCGGCATGGGCGGCAGGGGCAGCAGGGGCAACAGGGGCAGCAGGGCCGGCAGGGACACCAGGGCCAGCAGGACCAGCAGTCGCTTTCCCTCTCCCTTTCCGCTTCCCCTTCCCCTTCCCTGTTCCTTGGGCAGGGGCGGCAGGGGCAGCAGGGGCGGCAGGGGCAGCCGGGCCAGGGGCGGCTGGTGGTGGTGGTGGTGGTAGGGGCACTGTGGCTGGCGTACGGGTTCTCTTCCCTACGCCCGTGCCTTTAATTTTTCCTGCCCCCGCAGGTTCTGCAGCCCTAGGGCGGCCTCCTGCGTCGCTGGTACCGGTGGCAGGGGTGGCAGGGGCAGCAGGGGCGGCAGGTGGTGGTGGTGGTGGTAGGGGCACTGTGGCTGGCGTACGAGTTCTCTTCCCTACGCCCGTGCCTTTAATTTTTCCTGCCCCCGCAGGTTCTGCAGCCCTAGGGCGGCCTCCTGCGTCGCTGATACCGGTGGCAGGGGTGGCAGGGGTGGGAGTGGTGGCAGTGGTGGTGGTAGTGGTTGTTGCAGTGGCCTGGGTCGTGGTGGCAGTGTCCCGAAACACCAATGACTTCTGTACCTTTCTCGTGCTTGCACGTGTTTTTCGTGCTTTGGGTGCAGGTGTTTCGTCCTCCGAGCTGTAGGGCGTGTCGTATTGGTAGGTAGGGTCTTTAGCAGCCACCCTCTGCCTTCCACGGCGGCTAACACCACCAGAAGGAGGGCTGGTTGTGTCATCAGGGAGCGAGCGTGAGGGACGTGTCTGCTCCATGACTAGTGCGTGGTTACTGGCGCGGTGGTGCTTGCACGAGTGCGGGGCGAGCGTTTGGCGGGGTGGTGTCGAGAGTTGACATGTAGTACTATACCCACACCAATTTTCAGCCGCCTGGCTATTATATTATTAACGCGCGGTTTTGGTACGCGTTCAAAAGCTCTGCTCTTAAGACTCTCCCCGCAGTCCGCCGGGGGAACTCTTAAGAGTCTCCCCGCAGCTCCCGGGTTAATACAACTACTCATATTAGTAAACATATATTTCTTACACTGACTGTACATGATGGAGGCAAGTGGTACTGGGCGCCTAGAATCTGAGGTTTAAGTAGACGTCAGCTTCTAGTCAGCATTCCCATGATCTCACAATAGAGTTGGTTACACGTGACCGCTCTGATGGAAAGTTACCCAGAACAGGTCACGTTGGAAGCCACACCTTATGACGTCATTATTGACAGGTACTAGGATTGGTCGTGATGTACACGTGAATGATAATGACTGGTTTTACTTCATAAAGAGGGGCGTAACCCAACATAATATAAGGTGGGTATCCAGACCGAGGAGAGAAACAAGAGAGAACCCGGCTCGCTCATCAAAGGGTCAGAGGTAAGCTCCGTGTGTGATAACCAGACTATATAATATACTTGAATTAATCGTACTGATACGAATACTTATACAATCAATATATTAGTGTACTTCTGAATAAGTCTTAAGATATCTCTTATTATACTATTCTTAATTATTCTCAAGTTTCATTTACCTAACCTTACCGTTTATCTAACATTCATTTGAGTTATCTAATTAATCCCAGGGTAAACCTGTGATGGTGGCAGCATATATATAGGGGAATTGATACCATTATTAACTCTATTCGCTTAAGCTTACATGGTGTGCAGCGCGTGGTCCTTTTTTGTTACAACAGAGGCTACACTCACGTGTCGATTAATTGACCGCTAAAGCTACTAAAAGTATTTAATTCAAGTCACTGGAGTCTGTATACATATATATAATTCACACACGGCGGGCTGAAACACGTTTACATCTGGCAAGTTACCCTCCCTGCCTGCAACGCTCCCCCACGCAACTACGGGGCTGGTCGCAAATTCGTAAAAATATTCTTGCGGCGGAAGCAGGGAATCCTCAACTTTGTCTGACGGAGGAGGAGTCTACATGGATATGGTACTGACGTGTGGTGTGATTAGCCTGACTTAGGAGGACCAACGTTGAGTGACAGTGGTTTGAGGCCGAATTCTGTACGTCGCCGGCACTGAAAACCACCCAAGCTCCACCGCGGCTAACTCACAACAATTCTCTTCAGCCTAGCATACCCCAGAGGCACTGCAGGCAGTTGTATCTTTCCTTGGTTTGAGTGAGGATATACGATACAGCCAGGCGTGACATTGAAGAGGTAACGTGTTACTGGAGGTCTTCAGTGCTTATTTCTATCCATAAAATTATACCAATCTTAATTCAATACATTCATTCAATTGTGTAATTCATTTTTTTTTTATCACTGCCTTTTAATTAATTAATTAATTTGTGCAAAATAGGGTGTACTTAGATTCAAGATTTATTGTGCTTTTTTTTTTTTTTTACAGGAATTATTTACTATATAATATATGGGAGGATTTTATATATTATATGTTTATCAAGTGAAATTTCCACATGTCATTAAAACGACTGTTTAGCAAAAGGCCTAAGGTTCCCACTATCAATTCAGTTGATCCTGAATTATCTGATATTGCTGAGGATAGCGGAGACGATTTTTCGGACGATTATTGGAGTGATTTTGATAATCATTATTCAGAGATTGCATCTCAAGCAAATCCGGCTTCTTCGGGACTTCCACCTTTGTACCAAAATGTTAATCAGAGTGTGTTAAGAAGCGGGACTTTCCGAGATACGACCCCCACCTATTTGGAACTAATGCCTAGTATAGTAATTCCCTCACCTCCCGAAAATAACGTAATTATGTCGGGTAACGAACCCCAGGCTTTTCATTTAAGTGTGACCCATGGTCAGGCCGTACACAATTTCACTGGGTTGGAAGAACACAGAAATATTTTATCAGTTTTGGATGATGTAGAGACGGAAATTGCAGCAAAGGGTATCACACAGGAGAGGGCCAAAATTGAAATTTTTCGCTCGAAAATTGACAAAGGGAATACTCCAGCTGGGTACCTTTTGGCTTGCGATGACCTCATACATGCTAAGACTTACGATGAGTTCAGGCTAGAATTCCTAGAGAAGTTTGGGTCGTCAGCTAAAGGGGAATTTGCGAAATTCCATGATTTCGCCGATCAGCTATTGAAGCAAAAGAAAAATCTGTCAGTAGATACATTATTGGCGCAGTGTTCATAGTTCGCGAATTGTATGTCGCAGGATCTAGTTCGTCACTCCTGGTTTGAGGACAGTAGGATAACAATAGGACAGCTGAGCAAGTTACTGGGGTATGTTATGCTGGTTAGTGCTTTACCAGACACCGTGAAACCGATCGCACGACGTATCGAGTTCCCTCCGACAATGTCTCTCAATAAATTCTCGAAGGAACTTAGGAAGTCTTGTGATACTAGCGGTGTAACCACCGAGCAAATTCAGTTCTCGTGTGCTGCCGTTAGGAATTCCCTACCTGTTTCCCCAGCTCAACCTGGGCCTAAACAGAATTTCCCTAAACAGAGTCAACCAAATAAGAACTCTCAACCACATAGAAATCCCAAGCAGTTCTCCTCAAACAGTTCTTTTCCCAAATTCCATAAACCTTCACAAGTAAGTCAGAGTAGACAGAGTTACAGCTCTCAAACATGGAACCATCAATCGCCTCGTTATCAGGGGAATGGTGGTCGACCGCGGGCCGCAGGCGGAGGCGGTCAGGGCGCGCAGAGACCTGTGATAATGGCTACCGGCGCATCTGGTCAACACTGGGATGTTATGTGTTTTTATTGTGGGGGACGGGGTCACATTGTTCCTCATTGTAACATCAAGGCCAAGGAGCTATATGAATATACGGCAGGTAAGCAACCTTTCTGTCGTAGATGCAAGTGTAATGATCACAGGACCGGAACTTGCCCGGAAGTGAAGGTAGATTTGGATGATTGGAAAGCCAGTCACCCTAGGTCGGGGGAAGCTTACGATCACTCCCAAGCAAACATAACGTAAAACATCAATGTACACAAACTCCGGAATGTCCTACGTTAATGATAAGTGCCCTTATGCATTCACCTGACTCGTTCATTTTGAAGTCATGTGTAAATAATACAGAAATAAGTGTTTTAATTGATACAGGTTCTCCTGTGAACCTAATGTCTAGCTCTATATTTAACAAATTGAATCATGATGATTCGTTTAAACTTGAATTCCCCGATGTTAATCTTCAGAGTGTTTCAGGGGATAATATTTCAATATTGGGGGTTACATACTTACCGTTAGCATTGCATGAGGACTTGGATTTAATGACGGAGAAAGTGTACGTTGTTCAGGGTTTAAACATCTCTTCGGACCTTCTGTTGGGTTTTAAGAAAACGAAGATCCGTAAATTTATTTAAAGTCTAGAGATGAATGGTGTATCTATTGATGGTACTTTTATTGAGGCGTCATCTAGCTTCCCAGAAAATTTACAATTTGTATCAAGGGGTGTAGGTAAGGGCGTTGTGGAGAGTGATAAAACCTTTCAGGCGAAGCGTCGTACATCTGGTAGGAATATCGGGGGAGGTAGATGCCGGCACGTCCACACTGCCAACCCCGCTCTTCCCGCTGTCGAGATTAAACTGCATGATTATTTGGAACAATCTATGGGGGATTCTGATATTCTCATTCACTGTAATACTATTGTTGAACCGCATTCTGCGAAGGTTGTTAATGTTTATGCGAACAATCTTAAGAGTACAGTAAATTCTATTGTATTATTACCCGATTCCTCAGCGATCAAGGGTATTACGTTCGCTCAAGCGTTACATGAGATGGATGACACCAATGTTTTCCATACTCTCATTTTAAATACCACAAATGGCTTAATGAAATTATATGCGGATACGAAGTTATGTAATGCTTCCTGTGTACCTTGTAAATTCGAAGAAATTAATTTTCTTCCAGTGGCTTCAGTGCGCACAGGGAACTCTCCTGGTATGGAGGATAGAATGCGTAAGATTTACGAGGATTTACAAGGTACCGACTTTCCTGAGGCTCAGGGTCCGCTTAAGGTGTTATTGAGGGAATTTAATGAGTCCGTACATTTGAAAGGGGACGCTATGGGGTTTACTGACATTATGGACCATAAAATTGTGTTGAGTGACAAGGATCAGAAGCCCGTTTACCTGCCTATGTATCGCTTATCGCACAGTCAACGGGAATTGACTGATAAACAAGTTTCAGATTTACTTTCTCAGGACGTAATTCAACCATCAATGTCACTTTGGCGATCACCTCTTTTCTTAGTTCCGAAGAAGGCGAAGGGGGAGTTTAGAGGCGTGGTAGACTTTAGAAAACTTATTACCATTACGGAGACTGATCATTTTCATATGCCGGCGATACCGGAAATCCTTGCTAGTTTGGGTAAGAATAACAAGGTCTTTTCAACCCTCGATCTTTCGAGTGGGTTTCATCAAATTGGGTTATCACCGGAATCAAGGCAATATACAGCATTTAATTCTCCTTCCGGTACTTTTGAATATAAACGTCTACCCATGGGACTTAAAAATTCACCTGCAAATTTTCAGAGATTAATGAATAATGTATTGGCAGGATTGATCGGTCACAATGTTTATGTATATATAGACGATATTATAATTTTTTCAAGAACGGTAGAGGAACATCTTGTCGCACTGAGAAATATACTTTCTAAATTAAATGAGGCAGGATTAAAAATTAAATTCAGTAAATGTGATTTTTTTTAAAAAGAAACTGTCATTTCTGGGGCATGAATTAACTCCGGACGGGGTAAATACCACTGCTCAATTGACAAATTATATCACTAAATCTCCTACGCCCACTACCGTAAAACAGTTAAGGCAATTTTTGGGCCTATCGGGCTACTATAGGGCATTTATAAAGAACTACGCTAGTATCGCGAAGCCTCTATATATTTTACTCAAGAAGGACGTTGAATTTTTGTTGGGAGTTGAACAAGAGGGTTCTTTTGCTGAATTAAAGGCGAGTTTAACATCTCGACCGACCCTTGCTTTCCCTGATTTTAAGAAACCTTTCTATATTAATTCTGATGCATCATATACTGGGTATGGAGCTGTTCTTATGCAGTATGACGATAGGAATCTCTTACGGCCGTTAGGATTCGCTAGCCGTTCTTTAACACCTTACGAGCGGCCTATGCGGTTTATTTATGTGTACCGCACAGCGGGGTGTTTTTAGCCAAAATAGGGCTGTTTACGTGATCATTTTCATGCCTAAATAAGACCCAGAACGTAAAACAAGTACCTATCCCTGAAAGGGCATAAACAGAGCTTTCGAATGACACCATAACGATCCTTGTATGATGGATAGTTTTCTTGCAATAACCGTGCAACGCGAGTGCAAAAAGCAGGTAATTCGGTACTTTCAGTACATAATTGAGTATGTAGAGAGTGAGAGAGGGAGGAGGGAGCTGAGATTTGTGTCAGTAGGTTCGCCGCGGTGGTCTGGAGCAGTCATACGCTCGCTAGTCTCCTGCCACCACTTGTCTCTCTCTCTCAGCCACATTACGTGCTGAAATTGCCACTCGAGTTATGTCGAGCGCCGCCACATAGTCCAGCTTTATTTAACTCGACTTATGTTGCTCGCCGCTAAATAAGGGTTAAAACCTGCGGAACAGAATTATTGTGTTACCGATTTAGAAGGTGCAGCGCTAATTTGGGCGTTAAATATATTTCGTGAGGTAATATATGGTTATGATGTAACTGTTTGGACAGACCATAAGCCTCTAATTAAATTGTTTGATGATAAACTTCTCACTGGTAGACGTGCCAGGTGGAAGTAAACATTAGCATCATACAATCCTACATTATTGTACGTTGAAGGCAAGCTCAACATAGTTGCCGATGCGTTATCAAGGAATCCTGTTGCTCTAGTGTCGGTTAACGCACTATTGTGCAGTAAAAGTATTGCGGTAGACCAGCTTAAAGATAGTTATTGGGGTAAAGTCATTCTTGCTTTGGAGTCGGGTGATTTTAGCGGCAATGTCCCTTTAGTCACCCCGATTTAGCAGGTTTTGATTATTCTAATTTTGTAATGCATGAAGGGTGTTTGTACAGGAACATGGATTTAAATGACAGGGTAATAATGCAACTAGTCATTCCAGATTCGCAAATTAGTACTTTATTGCCTATTGTACATGGACATGATACAATTGGGCATCCGGGGAAGCTTCGGTGTTTGACACAAGCCCAGAGAAATTATTATTGGCGGACGATGAAAAAGGATATAGATAGATATATTGACTGTTGTTCTACATGTACCACTATTAAACCTAAGTTGAGCCCGGAAGTGAACATAGGGGAATATCCGATTCCGGCGTATCCTTTGGATGTGGTTGCTATAGATTTATTGAAACTTCCACTGACTGACGCCGGAAGTCAATACATTATGCTCACTATTTGTCACTTTTCACGGTATGTCGTGTTATCGGTGTTACAGGATAAAGAGGCGAAATCGGTCGCTAATACATTTTTAGCGGACGTCGTGTGTAAATTTGGTTGTCCTAATACAATTATAACTGATAATGGTACAGAATTTTGTAATTCTAGTATGACGAAACTATGCGATGAATATAATATAGATCATGTTACTGTTTGTCCTCATTCACCCCAGTCTAATGGCTTGGCGGAACGAGCTAATCAATCTCTTATCCGTGCTCTTCGCGGCTTATTATTAGATCGTGATACGAGTACTTGGGATTCAGTTTTACATATTGCGGAATCAACACTAAATTGTTCGATAAATTTCTCAATTGCGGATTCGCCTTATTTTATTGTTTTTGGTAGAGATATGAGACTTCCTCATAATTCGCTAGTCCAGTCTAATTCTCCTGTTTATAACTGCGATGATTACGTGCTGTATCACTTGAATAATTTTCGGTCTATTTATAAGACATTACGCAGTTCTCTTTCGAAATCAAAGGAAGACATGATGGACGTAGCGAATAAACGTAAGAGGAATGTTAATATTGTTGTAGGGGATCTTGTTTATTTGAGGGAATTTTACGCCAAAGATAAATTACAACCTGTTTTCGAGGGTCCTTACCGCGTAATTTCAGTCGACAGGAATAGTACTGTTATAAAACACTTAGAAAAGGGCGTTGAGAAAAGGGCTCATATGAATCATTTGAAACGTGTTATACGCAATTTACCTGGTTATGAAGATATTTCTGTTGACCACAAACCGATGAGTCCGAGGAATGTTAGGGGACGTAAACGGCCTAAAAAGACAAATGGTGCTCATAAATATAATTTAAGATCGAGTAATGTTGCTTTTGTTAAAGAGGGAGGTAATTTTGTTGCTCAATGGTGGGTAGACAGTTTGGGAAGGAATTTGGATTCATTTTGCATGTAAATTTGTAGTCATCATTTGTTTTCTCGGTTCCTCAGATGGGTGTCGTAGGAAGGATTGTAGGGCGTGTCTTGGTATTATGGATACCGGGATATTATATCTACTATTTTGGGGAAGGATTTTGAGCGCTATATGCATGCTTTAGTTCATGCGGAGAACGGGCTAGTGACATCTGACTTTCTTTCCTTGGCTGACTTATACAAGTTACTGAAATTGGCAGATTGGGAATTTGATTTGGTACCGTTGGTGGGTCACTCAGAATTAGAGTCTTATTACCCTTTCCTCGAGGTGTACGTGAGTCACGGTAAATTTCTTATTTTGATCTCATTTGCTTCTGACATGATTTTGTCTTGGACTGAAATTATACCTTTTCCGGTAAAATTTCATAATTCCTTGCTCACTATTAATTTTCCTGCCGAGATTTTGCTAGTTTCGAAAGGGTAGTATACGGATGAATACTATTCGTTATTGACTTCCTCCACAGTTCATGCATGGTGTCACACGGCTCTCGGCTTGTTTACTATTTGTCCAGCGTCTGCTGTTCCTTTACTGCCAATGAGGTCTAACAAATGCGTTCAAGCTATTATTGGCAATGCCGATATCCTGGATAACTGTAATTTCACTCTGGTTCAATTTCACCCATTTTTCCATGTTCACGTAATTAATACTAATTGTCTTTATTTTGTGACTGCTTCAGAACTACTGATTACTTGCCCGGACCGTGCACCCTTTCATAAATCATGTATTGGCCAAGTTTATGTAAGGGACTCGTGTCTATTGGTTTCGTCACATCTTACTCTTTACCCATCTTTCACTCACATGCTTTCGTTCACAGAACATGGTATTCTGTTTGCTAGCATTCCGTCTGAAGTAAATATTACGAACAGCTTTTCATTTCCTATGATAATATTGCGTGAGATTGAAACTTTGGAACTAATTAACACATCCATGGATACGTTGCCGTTCATGCATTGCGTTCGCCCTGAGTACGTCTACCCTCTGCCACTGTTCACTGGTCTTGTCGTGCTTATTTTCATTATCATTTTCCTTGTAATTTCCAGGAACATTGAGGGTAGGTTGACAAGGATTGAGATTATCAAAAATGTTAGACCATAAATTGTTTTCATTATGTGTAAGGCAATAGGGGCTTGTAAACAGACCTGTGGCATTTTTGTTGGTACGATTCCGTGTTTAACTTACCTTGCATACATTTTATTTGTATATTGGAATTGTTCTTTTTCAGATTTTCTATTTTCAGCATTTGTTTTAATATATTCTATGTAAATTTTATTGTGTATACTGTAAATCTATTTTGAACATTTTATTTGTTGTTTGCATATTGCATATTATTTGATTGGTTTAATTTTCTTTCCTTGGTATTCCGTGTTGAAAACCAGATTTCAAAGATATTACCTATCTCTTTCCTTTCCTTAGTATAAGCTTCAACGTAGTGTTTATCTATATTGAAAATTAGTTGCACTCTACATCTACAAATTCATCACATGTTGAAATCTAGTATTATAACTCTTGAAACACGAGTTATCAATTTTAATTTACATATTCACTTGGACTATACCCTGCTATTTATTATATTCATATTTCAGAACCACTAATGACTGGATACATTTTTCGATGAAAGACATTGACAAAGTGGTGTAGTAATTGGTGGATCCTATCGAAAGGATGATAAACTTTCTCTACATTGCTTCAGTTATGTTCGATTTGCTCTTATGTCTTTGTTGTTTGGGGTATGGGTCCACTTATATGTGTATATATAATCTCTTTATAATGTTCTTATGTACCTTTTTCTTCCAGATTTCCTTAATTTTAAATTCCCTTTCATATAGTAAATTTACAAACTTCAAATAATTTTACAAAAACAAGAGAAAAACAAAACAAAACAATCACAAAACCTGAAAGTGTATTCTTGATACTATAATCACTTTCTATTATATTTTGTTTGGGGATAATTTCAGTGGAAGAAATTATGTCTCTTATCTTTGGTGGCAGCATATATATAGGGGAATTGATACCATTATTAACCCTATTCGCTTAAGCTTACATGCATCTATAGTTGACTGTACACTGTAGTATAACATATATAACTATATCAGTTACACACTTATTTAAGTATACAACTGTACACATTTAGTTGGTATGATCCTACCCATAGATCATTATCTCACCTATAAACTCCCTTGGTCTAAAACTGCAACCGTAATCATGGTTCACACGGCTCTTGCATCGTGATTCACAGACAATTGCCGGAACACCTAAGGAGATTGACAGCAACTACTTAGTAACACACTACAATATCATGCCCCGCTCCTACTGGGCCCGCGCTCTCCCTAGCAGTAGCAGACAGAACTCTCCCTGGGTGGGTCATTCATTTCATAACGTTGGGTAAATACAGTGATGCGTACAGTATCGATACTGAAACGTACTTAAAGTGTGTGTTAATACTATTGTTCTAAGACTTTTCCTAATTTATTTTTGTCTTTACAGAGATAACCAATACAGGAAATATAGCCCAGTCTTAGTGGTTTTTACAGTTGCTTAAAGTTACAGGCACTTCCTACAGGGTCGCTACAGTGCCTTCACAAACCTTACAGTTAGAGTTAACACTCTAGAATATAAAAGCTATCAGAACTCTATGTTCTTGGTAAATAAATAAGAAAAACCAAAGGCGTTTACTTAAAAGAAACCTGTATATTAAATGTTCTAATTAATATGCTTCCAGCCATCACCCAACCTACAACTATTACAAAGAAATATTAATGAGGTAGGAATCCAAGAAAGCCTGATACATAAGTGGTATGCAAATAATAGGATGCGTTTTCCCCTAAAAATAAAAAAATAAAAATAAAATAGCCTCCGAAGAGACCGTGAAACAATTTTTTGTTTAAAGCATATAAGCAACTAAGACATACAGACATAAAGAGAGCTAAAGGAAAGTATAAAAACAATCTAAGAGAAAGAGAATTAGTGTAACCGACTGTGAGAGTGTGAAGAGGGTGTACTATAGTCTATTCAGCCAGCAAAACATTGCTGACAAGATGCTCCCTCGCCCCGCGCAAACAACAAGCACCATCACCATACTTCTGAGATTGTGTCAAGCACCTCTCAGAGTAGTTTCCTATTAAGCCCTGCCATACTTGTGCATAGTTCAGGTGCTAGCTTCGTCCCAGAGCGGAAAGTATCTACACCAGTACTAGTGCACAATACCGGCATTTCCTCCGCTACGGAGCCTGAGACATCCCTGCATCCTGTGGCTGTACCACGTACTACTCAGGAAGGTTTACAATTTCCAATACCCAGGGCTAGGTATATTTTTCTAGATTCAAGTGTAGAGAAAGCTTCCTCGCAAGCTACTATACCTACAGCTACAGCTCCAACTACTGCTATATCAACTTCTCCTACAGCTACAGCTCCGGCTACAGCTATAATAACTTCAACTATGACGTCGGCTACTGCCTTAACAAATATGGCAGGTCAGGCCCCAACACCGGAGATAAATCTCATGCAACGTGAGCAGAGTATCGCCTATTTCACAGGGAAAGATTGTCCTAATTACCCGGGAGGGGTTCTTATCTTTATGCGGACCATTGAAGATCTCATGAGGAATAGTGATGTCAGCACTGATGAAGACAAGAGAGTTTTTGTTTGATGTTATTTGAAAGGCGGTTGAAGACCTGCACTTGCCCAGTCCATAAGAGGTTTCCAGACCACGGACTATAGCAAATGGAGAGCGTATCTGATTGAATGTTTTGAAAACGGCAACCAAGGAGGAACATTAGCCTCCGATATGAGTTAGAGACTATCCCGGAGTCCCCGGAGTCACCTTTGGACACTGATTCGAGCAATGCTGAGGATACAGATACTACTTCTGAGACCTCGTCGTATCGAGATCCAGAGATTCCAGACGCTAAAGCAGAGACTGTTTCCTCATCTGTTTGCGTGTTAGTTCCAAAGCCTGCTCCCACACCAGACCCCGAGCTAATTCCTCTGGTCAACCCAAGAAGAGCTCGAGAGATAGTGATAGTTTCACAGACAGGTTTTATCTATTGCAACCATTGCAATAGAATAGGGCACCCTTGCGTGGCAAATCGCAGATCCCATCCAACAACATCGCCTCCAAAGAGGGAAGGCACAACACCAAAGAAATGTGACCACTGCCATAAAGTTGGTCATACAAAGGAGAAATGCTGGACACTCCCTCCACATTTACTCCCAAAGAAGAAACAAGATTCACAGCGCAAATCCCAAGTGCAAAACAAACCTTGTATGGGAGGAAAACTGCACCGGAACCCTCGCCCTACAAAACAAGAAAGACCTGCACAAAGAGGATACTGTTTCATGTGTAAAGTATTTGGGCACGACACAAAGGATTGCCACCGTTAAGACACCCAACGTAGACCAAGAGATGATTCGCCTGTTTCGCGATTCTGGTTCCTACCCTCATGTCAGATCCTTTAGTCCCTAGTTTACAAACACAAGGCTCCCTGATCCGCAACTCCCCGGAGTCACAGGGAATGAGACCCTTCAACCGTCGACAATAAACATCACAACCAAAACCTCACACTAAGGTTATACGTGACTAAGACAGTCTCACGTTGTGGAGTAAAGCTCACACCAAGGTCCCACATGTAACCCAAACACATGCTTGTTGCGGAAGACACCTTTAGCACAGGTATCGCAAGCAGCTTACACTGAGTTCACGTCGCAGTTACGCCTAAGCAATATAAGATTCCGCACAAGTCCAAATTATCTATGTCCAAGACATAATGACTCTGAAAGACAACCACATCAGCCTGAAGTCTCACAGTTTGAGCTTCACCCACCGTTGTTCCTGTACTCCGTACTTTGTTCGACTCGCACTCTCCCAGTACAGATCATGCATCATCTGTTTCAACAAGTATGGGCAGTTACCTTGCGCAGATCCTTGGAATCATCTCGGAGTACCCGGTGTTATGTCACGAGTGGGCCAACATCTCACTGACTCCCATATATTTTTTAATGATGTAAATATTCCCACTTCTCCTAGTATTGACATTCTCGGTGTAACATTAACTACTAACTTGAGCTGGACACATTATGTTAGAAGCATTGCTAAGAATGCCTCTAAAAAACTGTGACTCCTGTACAGAGTTCGAGAATTCTTCACTGACAAGCAGTTGGCCGTAATATATAAAAGTCATGTGCGTTCTCAGATGGATTACTGTTCACCTCTGTGGAGTGGAAGTGGAGTGGTTGCATTGAGGCAGTTGGACAAAATTCAAAATAAAGCTATTAGATTAATCAATAAACCTGCAATCACACAGGACCTTCCTACATTATCCATACGAAGAAACGTTGCATCCCTTGCATTATTCTACAGATATTTTCACAGAAATTGTTCCGAGGAACTTGCTTCAATTGTGCCGCCTCTCCACATCTTTCCCCGTAGAACTAGGGCAGCTGAGAGCGCCCATGAATTTACACTTTCTCCTCCACAATGCAGAACTTCTGCTTATCAAAATTAATTTATCCCTAGAACTACCACTCTTTGGAATTCACTTCCCTCGAATTGCTTTCCACAAACTTACAATCTACAAATGTTTAAATCCAGTTGTTACAAACATTTTATGAATGGAGGATGCCTTTAGGCACATGGACCTTTTTGTTTTATCTGTGTTTTTCCTTCCTCCGTTCATTGTCTCTTAAAAAAAAAAAAAAAAAAAAGTACACGCACAACACGCATACCGCGTCCTTTGCTGCATTCGATCATAGCAGCGACTGTGCCATCATGTATGGACAGTTTCACCTGTACGATCCTTGAGTTTACACTTTAAGTCTATGGATGTTAGGATCAAGGACCGTGTTGCAAGCCAGATTCTTTCGCTCACATCCAAAGCCAAAAAGAATATATGTGAAGAATAGGGTACGTCTTCCTGAAAACTACCCGAAATTACAGAAGATGTGCAAAATATTTTACAACACATGTAATATGTTACAGTGAGGCCTTCAATGTGCCTCTTATTACATGTACCCTTCTCTAGTACTTAGTTGCTAGTGTTTATGTGTGAGGTGTTTGTGTGTATGGTATCTAGCTACGTCATCACGAGTTGGAGCGGGTGGTGGTGGATGGGATATAATTCCAAATGAAGCCATTACTTTTAAGCTCCTTGGTGGTCTAGTGGTTTAAGTGCTGGAGTATGGCACTAGTGGCCTGGGTTCGAACCCTGGCTGAGGTATGACACAAAATATCAATACATAACAAACAAACTATAAAACTGTCAAAATCAAGTTAGAATGTAAGAATGTAAGTTTCTTAACCTCTGAAGTGCGCATGGGGGTAATTGGAAACGTCCCCCTGTGCTGACGTATTTGAGGTGTTTCCGCCACTAAAATATTCATTGTGCCATTAATAGCATTAATACTTATCCATATGCGCCTATTATGGGTTGATTATAAAGGTATTAACCTGAAACAACAATAAAACGAGTGAAAACAGCGTTTGGATGGTCAAAATCGGAGATATAGCCCGCGAGTTGTATAATGTATGGGTGAGGCAATCTGCTTTCCCGCCAATTTCCCCCAAGGCCACTGAGACACAGTCGATCGATACTCTCTCTCTCTCTCTTGCACTCGCTTGCTATCAGTGATGACCACACCCTCCAATCGGATTTCTAATGTTAGCACGAAAATATACCTCAGAATAAGGGAATAACAGGGAAAATAGGTGATAACTGAAGGAGAGGAGGAAAGTGGGGAAGGAGGGGAGGTAGAGGACTGAGATTTTGCATGGCCCAGGGGCCAAAAAAAAAAAAAAAAAAAAAAAAAAAAAATATAAATTTTTTTTTTTTTTTCGATGTCATAAGTTGATTTTTATTTTCTCTGACTCTTAAGAGTCTCCCCGCAGTGCGCCGGGGGAACTCTTAAGAGTCTCCCCTCAGCTCCCGGGTTAACCACAGCAAGAAAACATACATTACCAAACCATTATTAGAG
This sequence comes from Paralithodes platypus, assembly GCA_032716605.1. Taxonomy (NCBI): domain Eukaryota; kingdom Metazoa; phylum Arthropoda; class Malacostraca; order Decapoda; family Lithodidae; genus Paralithodes; species Paralithodes platypus. The sequence continues at coordinate 10,111,181 of CM064541.1, read as the reverse complement.
TGCATTACCACTGGCATCCAGACCTACAATGTACTCAGACATCCCTCAGCCAAAACCTGTACAGGATATAAAATTCAGTAACTTCTAGGAAGAATCAGCGCATCTACTCCGGTATATACGCGCATGACTAAACATTCTCCTGAAAGCTACAAAGACCTAGACTTAGGAATGTAGTCGCTCTCCACTAACGGATTTCTCAATGCACTACACAGTTCTAAAGTAGACAACAGTAAATTACTAAACACACATCATCTCCTTGGATTTCACCAACTCGATTGGTAACCAAGAACGGATAGTTTTAGGTGGTTGATCACCACAAAGACAACCACACAGTCAATTCTAACTAAGTTAAGGAAATACTTTCACAGCCTGATCTTCAGAACTCCTACACACCATAGGAAAAGGGGAATACAGTTTTCAATGCAACTCAAAGACTAAGTTTTCTTAACCCGTCCAGTACCGTAGGATACAGTAATAAAAGTCCCCTGCAGTCCCAAGCACTGTGGCCAAAATGGCAAGAGAGAACAACTTTCCACCTCAAGAGACGAAGCAAGACTAGCTCTTCCACCCTTCAGTAGGTCTTATATAAGCTGAGAAGTGTTGCCATATCGAGAGCAGTGCTCAAACGGTCGTGGTACCAGGTACAGGCTTGTACAGGCAGCTACAAGGAAAGTACATTACTGACGGCCATTCGCCGTCTCTGGGACTGGGGAGTGACTTATCTACTGACGGCGATTCGCCCGTCGCTGGTAGAGCAAGGGTTAAGTGGACTTCCATCACCTCATGGATAGATTATGAAAGACTAGGCTGTACAGTCACGATCGGTATCTGTGATGTCCAGCTAGGCCAACCTCGAGTCGTGCTGAAAGGATTCACATTGAAAAGTACGATCTGTGCAGTGTATTACCTTCGAAGTCCCACTTCAATGACAAACTTAAGGTTAGAATTATAACAAGATGTTTCCAAGTCCTAAAAGGCAGAGCTCACAATTATGCTTGCCTATACAGTACACCAAAACATGCCATGTTTTTCATCAACAATTCACACTTGTACAAACACCTTTTTCTCAAAGAGCTCAGTGCAGTACTCATGCAACTAGATGACCTAGGCAAGATGCAAGTCATTGGCTACACAAGTAAAGTGTTGAATGATACTTGGACTAGATACCACACCACGGAATGGTAAACCCTTGCATTAACTTGGCCGTCAAAGCATTTCGTGAAGACATTATCGTTGATCTCTACCGTCGACCTCTACACAGACAATGAGGTAAAACAAAAAAGTATTCAAGGGTGATAAGAATCTCACTGGCAGACTAACGCAGTGGTAGAGACAGTCCTACAGCTTAACCAGGCACTGCATTTAGGGTAAAGCTAACGTGGCAGCCAACGCACTCTCCAGAATCATGCAGGTAATCTCGTTACCGACCTAAAAGAAGCCAAGTGAAAGACGAGCAAGAACGGATCCATTATGGTCCAACAAGGTAAGTCATTTCTGGAATCGGGGAAGACTATGTCTCTTCCAGACCCATGAGTTCCTCAGACGCAGTTCCGATTGCATTACGAACTTCGGGTTAGACTGTTCCCCATGACAAAGACACAGCCATGTGTAAGTCATTCCGGAGACAGCCTCACAAATGCAGTACTTCAACAACAGCATGATGCAATCAAGCTTGTTACCAAGTGCAGCAGTTGTACCAACAAATGTGGACAGTCCACCTGCGTGGGCAGGGTCACAGCGCTGAATCAGCTAGTATGATGTACTACTGAAACCCTATGAAGAAGGATCGTGACCATCACATTGCCAGATGACTCTCTTGTGCCAAAGGCAAAGTACTTGAGAAGTAACCACAACCTGTGACACTCCTGTAATGCCCGACGGCTTCACACCCATTTTATAGTGTTTCTATGGGATTGCTGAAATTGCCCAGGCGACGCCAGAGCTAGCTGTACCTGCTGGTTTATGTTGATTTCTCCTTCAGTTTAGTCATCTTAACCCCGCTTAAGATGAATACAGTGGAACAAGTAGCCAACGCGCTCGTACTCATTCTCACTTGTCCGATTTCTTTTCCTCGGCTTCTCCTCACCGGCAATGGGTTGGAATTCAAGCACAAAGTGAAAGAATTATTAGGTGATATCTACTCAAGAAAGCCTGCATTTCACAAAGGATCCAATTATCAATTGGGCTGGTTGTATGCAAACTATCTTAGCTACTTTAGCTATCTTAGAAATCTTGGAACATCAGTAAGACAATTAAGAAATCTAGACTACTTCAAAAGCCTTGAAAACTTTTTCCAGGCCTACTAAACAGGAAATAAAGACTGGCTTCCAAAGGTACCGACAAATTCTACCATATGAATTGCTGTCACAAACCTCCCACAACAGTCTCTACTCCTCTAGATTATACCAAAAATCTTAGTCAAAAATACGCTAAACGACAACTGCAAGTCTTTAGTAACCTGCACGATAAAGTCCAAACTCATTTACATGCATCCAGTGCACAAATGATCGGGAATAAATACTGAGGAGCACACACACTTACTCTTCAAAGTTGGTGATAAGGTAAGATGTCTAGACCTAATGAGAATGTCTAAGCTCTCACATCAGTGCAGAAGAAGCCTCCAAGACTAAGCTTACTGTTCTAGATAGTACCACCCACAACATAGAAGTAATCCATAGTGACAGGTTAACCCGGAGTAAGTCCAAAACACTCCGTAAATGGCCATACCATACCTGTTTACTACATGCTAAGGTGCAAAGCATTGTGCCTCCACAACTGGCTCCGCAGACACTCCTGCATTCAGGCAATAGCTCCACTCTGCTAGCAGAGCGATTCCCTCAACAACTAGCAGATTATTTACCAAATCAATCAGAATAATTACCAATCAAATCCACTTGGATCTCTCAGAATGGATCCTCGTTCTGTTAACGTCACATATCTAACAGAGCAAACCACTCACCCAAGTACATCCTACTGGGCGAGTGAAGTATTCTATTAGTACACATTGCTAATAGGATATTAACCTTTCTCCCGAGAAAGATGACATGGTTAGTGAAAACCCTTCTACTACTTGGAACACTAATAGTGGCTGATACAACGTCACCTTCGTTGCTGAAGCCCGGCGCCCATGTAGCCCAAGTAGGAAGAGTTCTAGTTGCGGAAGATGTCGTAGGAGTTCAGTATGAATTTGGGGACCTCCTTCACCTCTCTAGTGATTATAGGATACTCCAACGTCGCATAGACAGATTACACTCTACGTTCGCCTTCCTACTAACTAATCAGACTTTGACCCGTGACTTGCGACTTACAGTTACGCTCCAACGTTCTCGCGTTGCTCGTATAAATTGTAAGCTATGAAAGATCTATTCGGTCCAACCTGACGACCATACCCAGGTGGCCAAACATGCTCACTCTCAGTGTGTCAAGAGAGGATTGTGTAATTTTGTTGGCCTACTCTCCCATGAGCTCTATGGAACTGCCCAGGCTTCTGATGTTGAAAAGCTGGGAAAGAGACTCACTGTCCTGGAGAACGCAGCAAAAGCCTTAAAGAGAGTCTTGAGTTACGACTCAAAAGCAACGAAGAATGTGATGAATTCCTTAAACTCGGTGATAGCAAACATGAATAACTTAACACATGTGGTTAATTCCCTCATTTCTGATGGACGTTCAACAGATAAAGTCATGTACCTTACCGAGATCCTTCAAGCTACGGATGAAAATGTGGAAGACTTAAACGCAGAAACAAAGTCAGTCTTGGCAAATCTCGTAGATGCTGCCCTAAGCCGGGTCACCACTGACCTATTGCCTGTTGAACATCTCCTTACATCCATTGAGATAGCAAAAGATCAGTTTGCTCTGATTCCGCTATTCTATTACCCACTAATGTAAGCTGTTCTGACACACTCATCTATCATCGTCAACACTCCGTTCCAGTCCTCACATATGTTCAATGCCTGGAGAATTTACCAACCTTTTCAACATTTTGATGTGGAGGCCTGTACACCAGAACAACCCTATATACAGAGTTACCTAAATCTACTCCAAACAGTTGTGACCTGATCTTAGCAGTCAATTGGATTTAGAAATACTCTGATGTACAGAGAAATTCCACCCCCTTCCTGCATTGTCCGGTCTTTGTGAAACAGCCTCTATCCAGGTATTTCAAATTCCCAATCATAATATTTGGTATCACTGTAAATCCAGGATTCGTTGATAGCCACTACATCAAAGCCTTCTGTAGTCAATAATGCCCGAAGGTTGGAGAAATTATTCTTAATTGGCCTGGCATTAACTAATACTACCTGAATGGGCTTCAGTTGTTTCATAGAACTCCCTTGTTCACCCTGTTTCCTGAAGGGAATGTAGTCTCTTGGGGTAGTACAGTTTCATTCATGCTATTAAGCCCGTGTCATACAGAGGACGAACGTGGGGCGACAAACTTCCGAATCGGATGACTTGCATATTTTAACCAAATTCAGCCAAAAGTGTCCCGAAATTAGAAGAAGACGAACATCCCCCGACAATGCCCCGAACGAGTTCAGAATATAAACCGATAGCCAAGAACGACTTACAACAAAGAACCGAACAACTCCCGAACATGACTCGAACTTAATCCGATGATGCACAGATCATGAGCCGATTATATCCCGAATCAGCCGACCTTTTTCAAATGAGTTACGATGAACAGCCGACCTTCAACCGATATACAGTAGAAGAACCTAGTCCGAACGCCAACCTAACAGGACAAACATCAGACGATCATCATGAATGTGGGAAGACCACCTGTACCTGCCTTATATAACCTGTACCTGCCCTATATATTCGCAACACAGTGCTCAAAAAGGCAACATGACAGGCAGGACGAACCTGTGAATTATATAGTGGGGTTAGTTAATCAGGACAATGGTGACAGTATGTTATTTATAAAGCATGTTCCCCAAATATTTCAGTCAGAATATGAGGGAAAGAGTTATTAAGTTTGAGAGTTTCATATTTGTGCTATTGAATACAATGTTATAGACATTTTAAATGAACAGAATTAAACAGAAACAATATTTAAAGTTCCAATTCTTATGGTTTGGTACCACTTTCGCGTTCCCTCGCCCCTTTCTCTGTCTCTCTAGTAGATGAAATTTACAAGGAGAGGAGGATACCTAGCCTACCGTCCCCAGAAGGAAAAGTAGGACAGTAAAAGAGACCGATAGAAAATAGTAAGTAAAAAGTATATATATAGTACAAATATATAGACAATATATATAAAGAAAAGAAATAGTGCTAAAAGTTTCATAAATTGTCGCACACATTATCCTTGCTTAGACCGAATGACCTCTTCCCCACTATCAATTTACTGTATTTATCTTCTGTATATAATTATCTTCCTTATTAATGAACATCATTATTTGTTGTTTCATGTTTTTGTAATCATTGTTTAGTTTCTAATGCTATAGAATGGACAGCAAGCCTGTAATTTAAGAGGAACCGGCCTTTGGCCAGGATATTTTTCTATCGAAAAATGTACAAATGTATCTTGAAGCAGGGTGATGGGTGGGTGTTCTTTAAAAGTTTGATGGAGGTTTAGGGAGGACACTATTAGAATAATAAAAAGATACATAAATGAGCTAATAAAAACGGCCTATCTCCCCTTAAAAATCGGGGAGATTTAAAAAATAAATAAATAATCGGCTTTTGTCATTTTTCTCATTATGTGTTAGCGGTATAATTAGTTTATTTAGCCCATCAAATCAGAAATTATTCACAGGTTCCATAGAGACCAAATAACAAATATAAAAGCTGATAAATAAGGGAGATAGCTACATACAGATGGAAATGAATACAGTAGATACACATATAAGTAATAGAGAGAGAGAAAGCAGATGACAGGGAAAATGATAATACGAAATGTACACAAATAACACTAGCGGTCTCTGTTTTCGCTAACTTAACAACATGACGTTTCTTTATCTGGGGTTTATCGATTTTTGTTCGGGAAATTTGTATCTCGTTTGGGTTATATTCAGTTTATCGTCTAGCAATATTCGTCAATGAAAATCAGAACAGGTCATGGCCCGAATTAGAAGAACGTAACTCGAATATAACTCGAATATAAGCCGACCATCAGCCGACAACTTTGTAATGGTTTTTTGACCCGATTTATCTCAAAAAGTTAACTCATGCAGCAACTTTTGGCCGCCGCCGGAACAATCGCCTACACCCATGAACATCCCCAGAACGTCTCCTGAATAATCAAGATCGTTGGCCGAATTGATCCGAATCAACCCGAACCTGCTGAAATTTGATTTTTTTTTTGCAAGTCATCGTATTCGGGAGTTTGTCGCCCCACGTTCGTCCTCTGTATGATGCAGGCTTTACTCTGTACACTATTAGAGGCATTGCTGTTCCCTATACTGAGGTAGATGAACCACCATATAGTGGTTCTGAAATTAGCAATTGAAGTGTCGAGTCTAGAGGGAGTTGTGGGGGCACTCTGCCATTGGTTGAGAGGTATTCTTGCTCTCAGAGGGACTAACTCCTTTTGTTGGACAATGTTTTGAGAACTGGGGGTCAACCACTAGTGAAGATTTGCACTTTTCATGCTGGAGGATGCTTTCCATATTTTTGATTGCTCTATGCAAGTGAAAGGATAGTAACCAAGTTTGATCTTACCGCTGGAGCTCAGGTGCACACCGTCACGGAGGTAGAGGTTGTGTTTCTCATAGTACTCATAAAATGGGTCTACAAACGTCACCCCTTTCTGGGTACACAGGTCAGCTAATCTACCATTTAAGCCCACAATCCTCTCCTTACAAACTGGGCAAATGCCAAGTATCATGCCTCTGTCTGTCTTGAGTTGGGGTTCATCAGCCAGTGTCATGATCTCACCTATTATTGACTCTGTGGGTCCAACTTAATTTTTGTTTAGGTACCACTGACTTCGGCTATTACTGCTGTCCCCTTGGACATTTTCCATGTCCTTGCACCTGTGAGGCTTTTCACCTCACATCATGGTGAAACTTAACAAAGTAAGACTCTTGTCCTGAGAATCTCCAACCAAAATTGTTTTTGTCTCTTTGTCACCAACAAGACCAAACATACTTGACGTACTGAGTTTGGTCCCATTGCTGTTCAAGTGTCGCATAGTAGGCTTAGCATTTCCCTGCCCACTCTGCACTTGATTATCTTTTTTTCCTTCTGCTCTGTGAGGATTTTGAGAAGTCATGCCGACCTTTAGCAACATTTATATGGCTGAATGTATTTGAGGTGTTAACCTCATATTCCTCTCTTGTTTCTTTCTACTTTTTGTATTTAGCCTCTCTCCAAGCATAGCGAAGGTCGTTAGTACTAGCTGTTGAAGGATTTGTAGCCTCTTTTGTAGTTGCTGTTTCAACTGTTGACTCCTTGACGGGCATTAAATTCTTCTTTCTCTTATCCTCATAAGACTTCGGTAAGACTTTCTATATGGCGCTAGACATATCAAAAGCCTTTGATAGAGTGTGGCACAAATCTCTAATTTCTAAGCTACCCTCCTTCTGTTTCTATTCCCCCATCTGTGCCTTTATCTCTACTTTCCTTTCTTGTTGTTCCATAGCTGCGGTTGTGGATGGCCATCGCTCACTTCTTCAATCTGTCAACTCCTGTGTTCCTCATGGTTCTGTCCTTGTTTTAGATATCTTTCTAATATTCATTAATGATCTCTTTAACTGTACCTCTAGTCTTATCCACCCGTATTCTGATGACTCTACCTTATATTTACACTATTCAACTAGTTTTCCACAACGACTCGGCATGCAATTACTCCAAAACTCGCGTGATGAGGACATAGCACGCCTATTTTATGATCTTTCAACTATTTTCAATTGGGGCAGAGAGAATCTTTTTACTTTAAATGCTTCCAAAACCCAATTTCTCCATTTATCTACCCATCAAGAACTTCCACACATCTAACCCTTTTACTTCAACATTACACAAATCAACACTTCATGTTCTCTCAGTATTCTTGGAGTTTCTTTTCCTTCTGACCTTTCTTGGTACGATTATATTACCACTCTTGCTAAAACAGCTTCCCAGAAGTTAGGTGTAATCAACCGTCTTCGTGGGTTTTTCTCCCCAGCTTCTTGCTCTGTATAGGGGCAAGTACTCTGGCACAACCTCGCTACATCACCTATTGTGCTACACTCTAATTAGCTGCGGAGATGTAGAGACCAACCCCGGCCCTAGTTTAACGTTGAAGAAACTTCACCACCGAACAAGTAAGGCAGACACCGACATTTCAACAGTCCCTAGCATCAAAGTTCAAATCAACAACGACAACAACAGTAACCAACCACCCCCGAGCCCGTTCTTTGGTGAGGTAGGGAGCGAAGGAGTAGGCTTATGTGCTCCCCCTCCACCTACAACACGACGCTGCTGCCCAGCTGATCAACCAAACCTACAACACAACACAACACTATCGGCGACCCAAGTAGCACAACATGTAACCAGAACAGCTAAAAAAGAAGGTATCAGTCGCAACAACATCAACAATAAAGTAGCAACAACGGCCAAGAACAAGGACAACAACATCAAACAACAACTACAGGTAGGGTGGGAGTGGGCCAAGGGGTAGGCATAGGCACACCCTGCCCCCCTCTCTCGCGCACACACCCCAGCCGCTCAGCTGATCACCACACCGCCAGACGTACGATTAACAGTAAAAGGAAATTATGTATAGTGTGCTATATTGGATTCAACAAAGGAGTACAACTTCACAATGTAGTAGTTGTAATGAAACAGTACACGATCGATGTACTTACGTTACTAGCAGAAACGAAGTGAAATGCGACAAATGTAGGGAATTAGCTATAAAAGTTCCTATACAAATTAATTTTGTGATATATGTGAATCACTCATAACACGAAAACAAAGGATCCTAAACTGTGTTAAGTGTAAAACTGTAGCTCACATGAAGTGCATCTCTAAGAAGACCAACAGTGAAGAACGGGAATTCTTATGCAATAAGTGTGCCTTGCATTTATTACCGAATGTTAATGTAAATGAACCAAGTAACAACTCAGAATCCAGCCAGGACAAATTCAAAGATGAATACAGAGTGTTCACCAACAAAGGGCTCCATCTTATCCACATTAACGCCAGATCAATGTACCATAAATTGTCAGAAATAAACGTGTTAGCTAATAAGGCCAAAGCTTCAATAAATGCAATTACAGAAACCTGGCTGGACTCGAGTATAAACGATGGTGAAATAAACATTCAAGGTTTCAATATGGTTCGTAATGATCGCAATAGACAAGGGGGAGGAGTATGTCTGTATGTAAAACACAACTTCACACACACAACTAGGACCGACCTCCATGTAGAAAACCACGAAGCTCTTAGGATTGACTTACACCTGCCTAGGACAAAACTCATCACAATTGGAGTGTGCTATAGGCCACCAGACGACACACAATTCTTGACCAAATTTGAACGAACTTTGTCATTACTAGACCCCCGGAATGAATCTATTATACTAGGGGATTTTAACTTGTGTTACAAACAACGAAATAATAGGCTTGTACGAGAATATAGGCACATACTGACAATGCACAATCACAAACAACTCATCACAACCCCCACACGTATCTCTGAGAACACTGCTACAATATTAGACCATATAAATTGTAACAGAGAGGACAAAATATCATAATCAGGGGTTATACAGACTGGGATAAGTGATCACTTCGTCACATATTGCACACGTAAAACTCCAAAAATTACCCTAGAGAATCACAAAGTCATTAAAACAAGGTCACTCAGAAACTACAACAAAGAACATTTCTGGACATTTTATGGAATACAGATTGGTCTCCGACATTTCTGTCGGAGACAGAAATATAAACGTTAATGACGCATGGGTTGGCTTCAGAACCATCATCACAAACATCCTAGACGAAATAGCTCCTCTGAAAGACATACGAATTAAAGCAAGGTCAGACCCATGGATCAACAATGACATACTACACCATCTGGAACATAGAGACAATCTGTTAAAAGGGATAGTGAAACATAAACAGGATCAAGGTCTGAAACATGAGTTCAACAGGGATAGGAATAAACTAAGCAGGAACATTAAATCAGCGAAATCTAATTATTTCCACAGTAAGGCAAGGGAATATCAGAATAACCCCAAAAAACTATGGAGGCACTTAAAAATAACAGGCTACAGCAACAAGGCAAGGGATTCGTCTAACACTAATATTGCTCTCAACATTAATGATCAGGTTTGCCACGATAAACGACAAATTTCAACCTACTTCAACTCCTTCTTCACCTCCATAGCAAACACACTTGCACAGAACCTACCGCAACCTCTCAATAAATACACGACAACAACGGCCACCTTTCGAAATTTCTACAGGGATAAAGGCATACACCCGAACACTTTTGGATTGCAAAATGTTACACCAAAATACACATTTGACGAGCTATCTAACCTAAATGTACATAAAAGCACAGGACCAGACAAAATTCCTGCCAAATTTCTACGAGATGGAGCCATTGGTATAGCAGGTCCCCTAACCCACATCATCAACCTGTCAATTAACACCAACACTGTACCTGCTGAACTGAAGGAAGCTATTGTAACCCCTATTCAAGAAAGGAAATAAACTAGATGTTGGTAACTACAGACCAGTTAGCATATTATGTATTGTATCAAAAATCCTTGAAAGAGCTGTATACACCCAAATTGAACACTAACTCAAAGAAAATTATCTATTCTATAAGTATCAATCAGGTTTCAGATGCATGTACTCGACAGACTCCTGTCTCATCCACTTAACAGATCACATTCGTAAAGAAATTTCTAAAGGTAACTACGCTGGTATGGTTCTTCTTGATCTACAAAAAGCGTTTGATACAGTAGACCATGATATCCTCTGTAATAAACTACAAGCAATGGGCATTGGGTCAGTGAACTGGTTTAAATCTTATCTTAGTGGTAGAACACAAAGTGTCAAAATTGTTGATAATATATCTGATCCTATGCCAATTAACTGGGGGGTCCCGCAGGGAAGCATCCTTGGTCCCTTACTCTTTCTCTGTTATGTGAACGACATGGAACTGAGCGTCTGTCTCGTGTAAATTATTACTGTATGCTGACGACAGCGTGCTTCTGGTTTCAGGAAAAGATAAGTATTACCGCTTCACTTTCCAAAGAAATAGAATCGTGTAGTGATTAGCTAGTGGATAATAGACTATCTCTTCACCTGGGCAAGACAGAAGCCATCTTATGTGGAACAAAACGCAAACTGAAAGACATCGTGGGCTTCTCGGTCAACTGTAATGATATTCCTATAACAACAGTGTCACAAGTGAAATATCTCGGACTAAAACTGGACTCGACTCTGTCAGGTGAAACAATTTTGGAATCTATCCTGAGTAAATGTAGAGCGCGTATAAAATACCTGTATAGACAGGTGGGATGCTTGCCAGCGGCGACCAAAAAGACCCTATGCCAAGCGCTTGTTCAATGTCATTTTGACTATTCTGTGTCATCCTGGTACTCTGCATCATCTAAATCAGCACAGCACAAACTTCAGGTCACTCAAAATAAAATGGTTAGGTTCATGCTGAACCTAGGACCCAGATCGCATGTTGGCCAGGAACAACTTCAGTCACTTGGTATGCTCAATGTCTCTGACAGGGCCAAACAAATCAGGCTCACTAATGCCTTCAAGATATTATATGACAGAGATCCAGAGTATTAAAAGAGTAATTTTGTTAAAGCAAATGAGAGGAGTGGACATGATACAAAAAATAGGATGTTTAATTTTACGGTCCCGAGAATCCAAGGACAGGGTAAGCTAACATTCTTCTTCACTGCCATCAAAAACTGGAACGACCTACCCCAGTCAGTCCGTGAAAAGAGAACACTGTATTCCTTCAGACCTAGCTTGAAGGAGCACGTACTGAACCGGACAGCTGCGAGAAGGGAGCACCAAGCTTATGTCTACTACTAAATACGACATAAGAGATAGGCAAAACAAACTGAAATTATTACTGATTACTGATTACTGATAATTACTATAGGATGCAAGGTATCTTAAAATAACCCCCTAGAAATACTTTCCCTAAAGTATCTACTTTTGTTTATCTTCCCCTATTTTCCCAGCTAACCTAATCCCACAAGGACCCCAATGGAAATACGCCTAACGGCCTTATTGGGCTATCCTTAGTTTGAATTATGCAAGGCTGGTACATGTCATATTTGTAACATATTATGTGGTACCAACATTGTAAAATGCTAACTGAATAATAATAATTATTATTATTATTATTACTGTATTATTATTATTATTATTATTATTATTATTATAGTGCGCCCATGTAACAAGTATTGTTTGCATGTGTGGGGAGGTTCAAGTCATACCGCACTTCTCGAAAGTGTTGAGTCCAAAGCATTTTGTCTCGTCAACTGAATTCCTCTTACTAATTCCCAACAATATCCCTGTACATGCTCCAATGTTGCATCTCTCTCACTCTTCTGCCACTATTACAACAATCAGTGTTCTTCAGAGCTTTCTATATGTCAACTTCCTCCCTTACAGAGAGTGGGGGGCACCCACCTTTCAACACACTCCTACCCATATTCTGTCCAACTCTATAACCCAAGATTGGGCCGATGTTCCATTTCTTTTACTCAACAAGCAGGCTTTGGAACTCTCTCCCTCAATCTGTCTTTCCCTCTGTTATGCTAGACAAAACAAATATGTGTGGATTCTTCTAACGGGGATAAACCAGGAATTCAATATATTAATACAACAAAATACAAGGTGAGTTGTACAATAAGTACAAAAAACACTTTATGTATAATTATATATATATATATATATATGAAAATAATGTTTCGCACTACGTTATGTTACACTAAATTTATATCAATAATTATGTACACAGATTACAATAGCGTGAAAGAATATAAAGTTTGCTTGGGTTATGGCAATAGTTAGGTATGTGCTTGAATGTGAGCTAAATATACATACGGAATATAGTTTTCTTTTTTATGTGCATGAAAGAGACAAAAGACAAAGCTGCTTGTAACAAGTTTCGCCGCCCCAAGGTTTAAAGAGAGATAGAGAGTCAAAATCAAGCTATGTTAGAGGAAATTTAGGTATTTTGGAAAGAAGTGGGGTGAGCTTGTTATGTGTAGTGAAATGAATAAGAGGAGGAGGTGTTTGTCATAGTTAGCTGGATTATTCTGTGTAGGCGAGCCACAAATACAAGGTGACCACAAAAAAAAACTCACACATTTCAAAAGTAAATGAAACAAAAATGGTAAAAATAATCAAAATATTATTTGCACAATTGAAACTTCATTCAATACATGTTTTATTCATCATGTTTTAAAGATGATATCCTCTTAATGGTGGCCGTCATTGTCTATACACGCTTGGAGGCGATTTCTGAAGGCTGTAATGGCTTGACGGATCATGTCGGGTGGAACAGCAGCTATCTCCTGCTGAATACCAACCTTAAGGGCTTCAAGAGTTTGGGGTCGATGAGTATACACTCGTGATTTAAGGTAGCCCAACAGAACAAATCACAAGGGGCGAGGTCAGGGGAACGGGCCAGCCTCCCATCATCGCCACGCAACGAGATCACCCGATCCGGAAACATTTCCCTAAGCACTTGCAATGATCGATGTGTGGTTTCAGCAAGATGGAGCTACGGCACACACAGCTCGTCGATCATTGCAAGTGCTTAGGTAAATGTTTCCGGATCAGGTGATCTCGTTGCGTGGCGATGTTGGGTTGCTATTCAGCAGGAGATAGCCGCTGTTCCACCCGACATGACCCGTCAAGCCATGAAAGCCTTCAGAAATCGCCTCCAAGCGTGTATAGACAATGACGGCCACCATTTAGAGGATATCATCTTTAAAACATGATGAATAAAAACTGTATTGAATGAAGTTTCATGTGTGCAAATATTTGTTTGATTATCTTTAACCATTTTTGTTTAATTTACTTTTGAAATGTGGGAGGTTTATTTTTGGGTCACACTGTAGAAACAGTGGGGGAAGCCAGGCAAATGACTTAATCAAAGTTTATTTATAGGTGCAATAATATTAATACAATCAGAATACATGGAAATGGTGTCTGCGAATACTTTGATGATACTTTACGGATATTTAGCTATATGTGAATATGTGTGAATACCATGTAAATAGATGATGAATATGTTGGTTCTGGGTATGTGTATTGTATAGGGCAGTACTTGGTTAATTGTAAACTCTGGTAAATTCTGATATACTCTCTTATTACACTGGTAGAGTAGGTAGACATAAATAGGCCGCCACCACTCCCTATTTACCAAACATAGAGTAAGGATTATAATTTCTGTAGGTACTGGGAGAATTAAATAGTTATAAACCAGCCATCTTATTATTTATTCAGCTTCAGGAACAAAGTAAGAGTTGCAGGAACAGTATGAATTACAGGAACATTTAATCTGGTTGTAGTATTATTATCAACAGTGAGTATTCCCATGTAGGGAGAATATCTCTATCTGTGTTAACAGCTCCAAGCCTTGTGTCAAGTGTGTGTTGATTCTCCAATTAATCTCAAACCTCAGTCCCCATGATTATAATAATCTGATCCACGTGAGCCATAGGCCTTGTGACCTGAAGAATGCTGAATTAGGGAGTTGCTATATTTAAAGTACGATGTTGCAATACCTGACAGGAGCATAACAGACCCAGCGAATGACATTGTTTAACCTCTAGGCACAGTGGAATGTACAGCTGCCTACATACAATCATGTACATTACTTTTTCCACTGTCAGTATATTACTTAAATCTATATGAGAGTAGTATTAACGTTTCTTATATATAATCCCAAGTATAACATGTAATATATACAATAGCTCGTTTTCTTTTTGGCTCAACTCTGAATGTTACGATCACGAAAAGAGAAAATATCTTAATAGTCAAAAGTCACTAGAGTACGAGATGTTCGTGACATATGTTGTTATTAACAGTGAACTCCTGTTATTGAATATCTTTTAAATACATTGGTGCTAGAGTGTCCAATCATAATCGAATGATATTAAATAGGTGACAATTAAGGATAACATTTATGTGTAGTGTCTTTTTGAAAAGCAAAATAACTGGCAACAAGAAGGGAAGGTCAAATTAGAGATAACACTACACCTATTTCGTATTAGTGACTTCAAGGGTGTAGGAGGTGGACTTAAGGAACTTTCGCTTCTTATTGGTGATGGGGGCTTATGCTAAACTATATCATCAGGGGCTTTATTGGCCGGTCTCACACCACAGCCTTTAACCTCTCAGCTGCGCAGCCCCTGTAGTATACACCATACCCCTGTGCATAGGTATTTAGATACATTCCTCACTAAAATCGTTAATTTACCATAAATATAATTAACCCTTTCACGCATTCATGACGCAGAGGTTGCCAGATTAGCAATAAGAAATAGAGTTCTCTCACTCTTATAATTACCTCTCCAAAACTAGTTATCTGCCCACAGCTAACTCAAAGACAACTGCAGAGGTTGAAGTAACTAAACTAAAGGTTTCTAAATACCCCTGATGGTAACAAAGGCTTTAAAGTATCCCCAATAGGCTCAAAATCCCGTCATATGTCGGAGAGGGTTAATCCTGTCGTCGAGATGGAGGAGGGTGCTGGTTCTTGCTGGAGGTATGAGTAATTCGTCGAATTCGTCATTATTCTACTTTCCCTAGGCCTCGTGGCCAGCCTGTCAGTAGGGTCTGTTTTATAGCTAGGAAGTGTAATTTTAAGATTTATTATTACATTATATGTATGCCATAAACTATGTGTCATAGTAGTTGAGGGTGTTGGGCTTGTCCTGACTATTATACTTTGTATTCTCCTATACTTGTTGCAGACTTGATAGTATAATGGTTAAGATCATATTTCCGGTGGGGGACTTGTCTCGCGAACGCGTTTCACCCTCGCCGGGCGCCCTACTAGTGGCGTTCTGGTGTTGCGCAGGATCCAAGTAACCAGTTCGTTGTCTTGAACTAGAACAAGCTCCCGGCGGAAGAGGAAGGCTTCCAAGGGATGTTTCGGCTCAGCCGGAACGACTCACCTATACTGTTCTTTAAAATATTCCTAGTGCGGCGGGAAGACTACTAATCTATCTGTTTGAACATAAGGGCTTGTCAGTAGTCACGCTTAAAAATCACATGACTGCAATTAGAGTTCCCTTTTATGACTTGACAGGGCTCTCAGTACCGCAGGCGGAGGAGAAGGCATTCATGTATGCGTGTTTCAAGCTTCACCCACCACCACGCCAGCTCATGCCTACCTGGTCACTTGACAAAGCTTTGTCTTTACTTCATTCTCAGAAATTTAGTCCTAACCCTACTTCTGATTCAATTTTAAAGAAGGCTGTGTTCCTTATTGCCTTGGCTACAGGAAACCGGGTATCTGAGCTAGCGGCGATGAGCAACAAACCAAATTGTCTCAGGTTCGCATGCTGCAATGCGTGTGTTCAGATTGTGCCGTCGCCCACTTTTGTCGCCAAAAACAAACACCATGAGTATGAGTTCACTGAGTTTGAGGTGCCGGCGCTCAAACAAAGTGAGACTCACCACAAGTTATGTCCAGTGAAGTCACTACTATCCTATGTTGGAGTATCCCGGCCTAACCAACCGGGGGCTCTTTGGGTTTCTCAGGCAGGCAAACGTCTCACAAAGCTGCACTTAGCAGATCTGTTGGTTGATGTGATAAAAGAAAGTAATCCCGGAGCCGTTGGGCAGGCTCATGATATAAGGAAGAGTGCAGTTTCACTTCGGTTTCTGAAGAATTTCTCTGTAAATTATATAAAACAGACAAATCTGTGGGCTTCAAATCACACCTTTTTGACACGTTACCTGTGTGTGACTTTAGATAAACCATGTATGACCTGCGTTGCACTGATGCAGCGGGTCTGAGTTTTTCGGTGCTTTGCTAGTTTTAAGAAAGAAAAGGGGGGGGAGGTCGATAGCTAAGACCCTCAGCCCGCCGGACCTGGTTGTGCGATTGCACTGTGATAATCATTGTTATGATCCTCAAGACTCGAAGCTAGTCAATGAGTCAAAAATATTTTGTACTATACATTTTGATATGCATGGACAAGTATTTTGTTTTTATGCAGTTACATATGTTGTTATATACAAGTATATACCTGAATTTTTGTACATATAATCTTCATGTTTATATGAAGTGCAATTTTCTACAACCTCTATCCAAGGTTTCAGGAAGTTGTACACGGGTAATTTTTTAAGTACGCTACCTGTACCTTCTTTTTATAAATATTTTGTATTTTTGTCACACAAATAAAAAAGTTAGAGCTCTAAGCAATGGGTTTATTCTCATCCTATTTTTATTGATAAGTGGTGTTGATATTTATCACGAATGTCCCCCTCCAGACTTTTGATATCAGGCATATCGTCAATGATGGAGGGACCACTAATATATTATAGGTTTGAGTCCCGAAGGGAAGAACGAAAACTCAATATTTAGTAGTGGCCCCAGAATCATTGACGATTCTGGCCATCCCAGCCATCCCCTTCCCATTCGTTCTGATGTTTTCTTGAGAGTCTTGATATACCAGTTAACCCGTACTGTACCGTAGGATACAGTAATATAAGTCCCCAGCAGTCCCAAGTAATGTGGCCAAAATTACAGGAGAGACCACCTTTTCACTTCAAGAGATGAGGCAAGAGTGGATTTATTTTTTTTTATTTTTTTTTACAAGACAAAAAATGGAAAAAAAAACATAAAAAACAGTTAGCTTTATAAAGGCAGTTACAAGACAAATACATTACTGAAGGCTATAACCGTCGCTGGGACTGGGGAGTTAATTATCTACTGACGGCTATAGCCGTCGCTGGGATTGTACGGGTTAAGGAAGAGCACGCGCAGCGTCTCAATGCAAACCTACGCTAGGAAAACATCTGCACTACGGGAAGCGTAAAACAGATAAAGGTTTTAATCTTTTTATTTTATTTATTTTTTAATTAGTTTTATCGTAGTGGCATCCGCATCATAAGGACGAGTCTGTAAGTAATTATGAGCGTACGCTTACGAGGAATTGGTCTCTACGCTCCGGGGTGGGTGATTTGAACAGCTGACTCTGGAGTTCAAAGAGAACCATTACTGTATAAGGCATATCGTCAATGATTCCGTGGCCACTACTAAATATTAGGTTTTCATTCTTCCCTTTGGGACTCAAACCTATAAGGGTTTCCTTAAGGGCCGCTCTACTGGTGACCTCCTAGCTTATCTTGCTATCTCTTGATCATCCTCCCTTCTGGACTTCTGTGAGACTTTTTCTATTGAGCTAGACATATCAAACGCCTTCGAAAGAGTTTGGCACAGATCATTAATATCCAAACTACCCTCCCTTAGTTTCTATCCCTCTATCTGTTTCTTGGTCACTAATTTCCTTTCTGACTGCTTCATAGCTGCAGGTGTGGATAGTCATCGCTCTCTTCCTCAAAGTATCAGCTCAGGGTTTCGTCCTGTCTCCAGTTCTCTTTATGATATTCATTAATGATCACTTCCACTGTACCTCTAGTCCTATCCATTCATATGTTGATGACTCTACCTTACACTATTCAACTAGTTTTTCACAACAACCCAGCATACAACCACTTCAAAACTCACGTAACAGGGCCATGGCACACCTACCTTCTGATCTATTAACTATTTTTGATTGGGGCAGAGACAATCTTGTTACTCTCATGCCTTCAAGACCCTTCTATTTACCCATTGCAATCTTCCACAAGACTATCAATAACTTTTAAACAATACACAAATCAACCATTCATCTTCTTTTAATATTCTTGGTGTATCTTTTTCATCTAACTTTTCTTGGAAAGATCATATTACCACTCTTGCTAAAGCAGCTTCCCAGAAGTTAGGTATGCTCAACCGTTTCCGTGGGTTCTTTACCCTGCACAGCTTTTGCTCTGCACAGTACGCCCATGTAGCGTATATTGTTCGCATATGTGGGGAGGTTCTAACAATACCGCACTTCTCGAAAGAGTAGAATAAAAAATATTTCGCTTTATCAGCTGAATTTTTCTTACTAGTTCCTTTGATTCTCTTTCTACATGCTGCAATGTTGCATCTCTTTCACTCTTCGCTATTACAACAATCAGTGTTCTTCAGAGCTCTCTCAGTGTATACCTCCTCCCTTGCGGCGAGTGCGAAGCATCCGCCTTTCAACACAATCCCACTCCTATTTTATCCAGCTCTCCAATTCAAGAAGAAGCAAATTTTTTCAGTCTTTCTTCTACTCAACAAGTGAACTGTAGAACTATCTCCCTCAATCAATATTTCCTTCTTCCTATGTGTTAGACTGCAGCCTGCCTTTTATCTCCTTCATACACATAACAAAAAAGCATTAAAAAAATGTAGCATGTCACCTGAGGGCTGGTGGTAGTGTTTGAAGCTGCAGTAATTGGCTTTTGGTCGGGTAATAGGCAGTTCAGTTATTGTTACGGAGGTTTTTTATGTTGGGATTGTGGGTTCCCTAAATGGTGATGGTGCATAAAGCATTGGGGGGCGTGAGGATCGGCCGTAATGCGTCACTGTTATGTCTGGGGTAGGTGCATGTTGAACAACATCCCTGTTTTCCACACTGTGTGTGGTTGTGGTATATTGTTTGTTCGCATCACTTGATACACTAAGTGCTGTTAGAAGTGTTGGAAATGTTGTTATCGAAGTTGTGGCAGTCATGGGTGTAAGAAAGGAGCTAACAGGGGGGAGGAAAGCACAGATTATGGTTATGTGGAAGAGCTGGGACATTTATGGGAAGGCTTTGGTACGAGCACCAATTTATGAGAAGCATTTGGTGTTTGTTAATCTTTTTGTTGATGTGGTTATTAAGTGAGTGGAGGGGGTTCCACGTTGAGTTTGCGCAATGGTGATGAAATTAGGATTTACTGTAAATTAATTGATGGCGATTGAATTAACCCTTTGCCTTCAATTGCCATACAAGTACATCATACATAACAATACTAGAGCATTGCGGTTCCCATACAGGCACGTCATTATAATTTGCACCACAAAATGCTCCGTGGGGGTCTCTAGAGATCAATATCCATTTTACTTACTCTCCACGGGAAGCAGTGACCGTGAGAAGCTTATTCATTCACTCAGTAGCTCTCGAGATGGAAGGAACTCCAAGTTATTCATCCGATTGCGCACAATCTCCCAAGGCCATCAGGTCAACAAGCTCTTCGCGTACGCAGCCGCTCAAGACCAGCAGGAGCAGCACTAGAACCTGACCCCTTTGGGTGAGTCGACTGAGAGATGACAAATTCATTGGTGCTGCGCCCATCTTTGACCACACGGAACAGGGAGTGTAAGATTCTTTACACTGAGGTGGAGATGACGATCCCGTTGAATTCTTCCGTATGTTCTTTGATGACGGACTTCTGACAAAGTCCTGGACGAGACGAACTGGCAGGCGGGTTACATCGCACGATGGAACTCTCCTCATATGCTTAACTCTTGGTCTTCCTTGCCTTGACCATACTCTTGCTGCACAGCAAGAAGCATGATATATATGACTACTGGATAGTCAATTATGTTATCACTACAGCAGTGTTCGGCAAGTACATGCCCATGGATAGGTACCAGCAGATTGTGCGTTGTCTACATTTCTCAAACAATAGGGTCCCTCGTCACTATGACAGGCTTTGGAAGATTTGTTCATTATTGGCCAACCTTCGGAAAAGATTTGTGTGTTATTATAGGCCTTTTCAGAACATGGTGATTGACGAGTCCTTCATTTTCTCTGGAAAGGTAGACTAGGGAAGCTGCCCCTCACTGCCAACCAAACCCCTATATCAATGATACATCTGACCATGTTATACCCACAGTGATGAGATGAGTTTCCACTACATTTAGCGTATTTACAAGTGCAAATGAGCCATTCCAGGCCATTGGGAATTCAGCTGTTAAGGGATATAAATTTTAGATGAGGTTGTCAATGTGTAGCAATGACAACCTTGTGAATGGTGGTAATAGATAATATTGGTGTATGGTAAGTACACAAATGATATAGTATTTATCTTCTTTATTTACTAATGTACTATATGTTGGTTGGCTGTGTTAGGTATCTGCCTAATTTGTACCAATAGGCCCTATCCAAATATAATAATGCAAACAACAACAAAAATATAAGAGAGAGAGAGAGAGAGAGAGAGAGAGAGAGAGAATATATGTGAAAGACATATATGGCATCTCACCCGCGAAAGAGAGACAGAGAGGAGAGAGCGAACTCTCCCAGATGCCTACAGACAGGGAGAAATACTTTCGGGAAAGAAACACAAAGAAATATATATTAATAAAATAATTAAATAGACATGTAAATATTTTTCGAAAGAGAGAGAGAGGAAATAATTTATCACACCACTTATGGCAACACTCCCAGACACTCTAACACAGAGACAGAACACGATAGAGAGAGAAAGACAGAAATTATTTCGCCAAAGAAATGCAAAGAAATACCAATAAATATAATAATAATATAAATGTATAAACTGTAAATATTACATGAAAGAACAGAGAGATAATGTTTTGAACTAAGGTGATGTCATGGCTCAGCGCAGAAGTCCGAGCGCGGCTGCCCATTCCGGGCGACAGAAACTTCTCATGTTCCATCCATTCCTGTGAAGCTCGCCTGCTTTGTATGAGTGACTTAGACGTCTATGGGGAGAATGCAACCTGATTTTGTTAATGCGCATAGTTTCATTTCACTCCGCTCAATGGTTTTCACTGTAGGGGGAGCTATAAAGAACGCAAATATATGTAAAACGACTGCGTAGAGCTACACAAACAGCTATGACATCACCGCAGCCAAAGGGTTAATGAGGAAGACGGAATCGGATTTTGTAACTGGGTTTGAAATTGGCCGGTCTATTGAGTGCGAGCGGTCTGAGGGCGGAGGTTGTAAAGTGAGTCAGGCAGCAAAATGAAAGTTTTTACAGGTGAGCTGCTAATTTCATTTTGAGTACTTTGATCTGCTTGAACTTGAGCTCCTAACGGTTTATAAAGTCTGACGTTGCGATATCAGTAGATTAAGTTTTCATTCTGATAATCAACTATTACTTGATAAGGATTTCGAGCACGGTTGATGATGAAGAGTCCCTAAAAATGCTAACTTAATTTCTTCACAACAGACAATTGAATCACCATAACTTGTTAACCTGGTGCACTGTACATGGGCTGTCTTGAGGGGGCTTTTCTTATGCAGGCCTTGGCAATATTTCAGCTGTTGCAAACGAGATTTAAGATGTTGTATAGAGTTGTTCTTATTAGTGGCTGGACTAGGGGTGGTTGCTAGATAGCCGTGGGGGACTAAAAGTAGTGCTTCCCCGGTTACACGTTCATGGAGCATATTACCATCGTCACAAGGGCAGGTATTGATACCCAACTGGATGATTTTTACCTGTGCAAGCCAGTCATCGATATTTAACACCTTCTGTACCGGCGACGTCTTTTTAAGTTTATTCTAGGTATATTTAGAAGATTTTGTGCAGTTTAAGAAGGATCTGTGGTAGTAGAAATGGTTAAGTGGGATAGGTCGAAGCCTGGTAATTGCTGGAGGCCCTTTTTAAACTGAATAAAGGCGTCAAATAGTAGCCAGAATATAGTTAAAAGGACGACACGGTAATGAAGGGGTTAACCCGTCCAATCCCAGCGACGGCTGCCAGCCGTCAGTAGATAAGTCACTCCCCAGTCCCAGCGACAGCTAGTAGCCGTCAGTAATGTAATTTCCTTGTAACTGCCTGTATCAGGCTGTACCTGGTACCACGACCATTTGAACACTGCTCTCGATATGGCAACACTTCTCAGCTTATATAAGACCCTCTGAAGGCTGGGGGAGCCAGTCATCCTTCATCTCTTGAGGTGGAAGGTTGTTCTATCTTGCCATTTTGGCCACATTGCTTGGGACTGGGGTGGGGACTTTTATTAGTGTATCCTACGGTGCAGTAGGGGTTAATGCCACCAATTTGGTTCTCAATTGGTTATCTAGACTGTGGTAACTGCATTCACAGACTGAATTTCCTTTCGCCCAGCATGGAGACAAATGTGATTTGTTTATATCCGAATAGTGTGGATATTTCTTTGGATATTTGTCCAACGAATTTTGGAAGGCTGAAATAAGGAAAACATTTGTTAGCATGGGTAATGCTAGAGCTATGAGTTATTTAGGAGGGCAAGGTATCAGGAACAAATGTTACCACATATTTCTTGGATGCTTTGGAAGGAATATGGTCAATCAAAATCACGGCTAAGTTGCTAAGTTGCTTGGAGGAGGTTAGTTTTCATGAACGTCTTGGAGTCCTAGTAGTAATTTTCCTAAAGCATAAGCTCTAAGAAATTCTACATTATTTTTGGCAATGTCGGTTGGGTTTGCAGTCCAATATATGGCGTTGAAGGACTGAATTAGTTTCTTTTGACCGAGATGGATTCCATTGTGTTCGCGAAGAGTTAGCATCAGTTGTTCTGCTGCTTCAGGAGTTACGACAATTTGTCCTGAGGAGGTGTAAAGTTTATCACAGACTCTTTCTAGGTTGGAAAACATATATGTGAATATCAAATCTTGTTTCTGTTGTTTCTCGCACTGTTGCATGAGGTTTGAAGTGGGGGTGGTGAGTGCTTGAGTAGGTAATCTTGATAGTGCGTCGGTGTTGGTATATAATTTTTCTGGGCGGTAGGAAATATATAAATCAAACTCTTCAAGGGCGTTGTTAGTTTCTGATCACCTTAGCCTAATCACTGTAGACACTGATGATCTATGAATATACTGACATGAGCCCCGATTAGATAACCCTTGAAATATTGCAGGACCTAGATTACGCCTAAACACTCTCTCTTTGTGACAGCATAATTTACTTCCGAGGTGGTAAGAGTTCTGCTGGCACAAGCTATCAGATGTTCTTTTCCATTCCAGGTTTGGCTTAGAATGGCACCTATCCCAACCAAGGATACATCTATATGCAGGCGGCAAGGTCGAGTTAACTCTATAAAAGCCACCGTCACTGCATTAATCAGTCCATGAAAACACTTTTTTTATTTTATTAGATCGTGGCAATGATGGCAAATCCTTTTACGAACCGTCGATAATAAGACACCAGACCGAGGAACGATTTGACACCTTTTACTGTAGTGGGCGGGAAAATGTTGGCAATGGCTTGCAATTTCTTCTTGTCGGGTACAATACCTTGGTCAGAGATGGTATGTCCAAGGTAATCAACGGAATGACGACCCATTTGGCATTTGGTGGGTTTTAATGTTAATCCTGCCTCTCGGATGCATTGGAATACTTGCCGTGTTCATTGTAAGTGCTCTTCCCAGGAGTGGCTAAACACAATTACATCATCCAAAGGGGAAAGGCAGGTTTCCCACGTTAACCAGTGCACCACTGATTCCATAAATCAAGAAAAAGTGGCTGGTCCATTGCACAACTCGAATGGTAATATGTTAAATTCATACAGTCTCCCTCCGCTGGTCGAGATTACCTTTTTCTGTTGATGTTCAGGTGTCAGGGGAACTTGCCAATATCTGGCTTGCAGGTTCAATGTGAATCAAGGGAATTATCTATTTGGGGCAATGGTGTTGCACGTTTGATGGTCATATCGTTGATTTTTCTGTATTCTATGCAGAAAAACGTAGATCCATCTTGTTTATCACTAGCACAACAGGTGATGCCCCATGACTGGTAGATAATGTTCGGTGATCAACAAAACCAAAACCAAAAATATTCACAACAACCTTTGCTACCAACCAAACTACGATGTTACATATCATTGCACAAGCAATAATGCAGAGTTCCCTCACCATTCTAGCTGGTGTAGTGGTCTTGGCTCTGGACTGGTAATCCTAAGGTCTCGAGTTCGAATCCCTATGTATCAATGGGAAGATATTATTGGGATGGAATTTGTGCTGTACTCGGTATCAGTGCACTACCACAAAACCCACCGAAACGCCAAAAAAAATACCCTCATTGTTCCCTGATTAAATAGTACTGTATGAATATTCCCATATTCAAAATATGCTACAGGGGGGCAATGCCTAGTGAGTTTATTGCTCAATAGGTGGTATTCTGAGAGTGAGGGTCCGAGTCTAGTGGGTGAGACAGTGAAGAACTGGGGCGAGGCAGCTCGAGAGATGGGGTGGCTTTGAACTATGGGTGTGCAACCGGGGCCCGTACATCCCTGTGCATCTTGCGAAGGCAAGATAGCGGGGGATGGTTGTATCTCAAATTGATTCACATGTCTCGCTCCCTAGACTGGAACGAGATCTCACAGACTTCACCGTTGAATGTACGGTTGAATGCACAGGCTCTCATCCTATGCCCGAGAGGGAGTAGTTGGAATAGAAAAAAAAAAGTATCAAGGAGAGAGGACAATAGGTGGAGTAAAACTAACTGACTGGATTCCCAGAGAAGAACAATGCGACAGGAAAAGACCAGTACTGCACACAATAAAGTACTTTGACAAGTCATGGGCTAAGCTTTAAATATTGTCGGCTGAGTGTCGTAATTCTTCCTGTGCTATGTCCAGGTGATTCAATGTTGGGGCCTCAAAAGTATAAGAGAGAAGGTAGAGACAGTGCAATAGGTCAGTCTTGCCTGGAACGTGGCTTGTGAGGATCTGGACGATGGTTATAATAATAATAATAATAATAATAATAATATTTATTCAGTTAGCAATTTACAGAGTTGGTACCACATAGTATGTTACAAATATGACATGTACCAGCCTTGCATAATTCCAACTAAGGATAGCCCAATAAGGCCGTTAGGCGTATTTCCATTGGGGTCCTTGTGGGATTAGGTTAGGGATTAGGTTAATCACTTACTTGAGGATTAATGGGGAAAAGTAGTTTTCTATGGGCCCTTCATGTTCTCTGTTTACATTAAAAGTAGACTCTCGTAGATGCAGAAGTATATGACGATGGTGATCTAAGGGCATTAAAAATAACCTTAGTAAACATATCAAATGCAACATCATACTGAAAAACTAACTGTTTCACTTAAAAGGGATATATGGGAGTCAAAAGGGTAATTGAGATAGTATATGCTTTCTTTACTTCCTAAATTCCATCCATATCATAGTCAATTTGTCTAATGGATGCAAAATTTAAAATAGAATTACACCATAATATTGAAACATTTAAGCAAAATTTGAAAACAAAGAACGTAACTTGTATAGTGTAAGCCTAAGCTCAATAGTGAATTTGTCACCAAAGGTAAATATTTATGAACAACAGACAATAGGGATTATTATTATTATTTATTTCAGAAAAGTTCCAACACTAATTGTCTAATATCGAATTTAATTGGCGGAGTGGTCTTGCCACTGGACTGGTAATCCAATGGTCCCAGGTTCGAGTCCCAATATGTCAATGGGAAGATATTATTGGGATGGGATTTGTGCTGTACCTAGTTTCAGTGCGTTACCACAGCACACCGAAATGCCAAAAATAATACACTCATTGTTCCCAGATTAAATAGCATTGTATGAATATTCCCATATTCAAAATATGCTACAGGAGGGCAATACCTAGTGCATTAATTGCTCAATAGATGGCGTTCTAAGAGTGAGGGTCCGCATCTGGGGGATGAGACGGTGTAGCGCAGAGGTGAAGCGGCTTCAGAGATGGAGTTGTTTCGAGCCATGAATGGGTGCTTCGCATGTCTCACTCCCTAGACTGGAACAAGACCTCACGAGCCTCACCGTGTTCAGTGGTGGAGTGTACAGGCTCTCAGCCTTGCCTGAGAGGGAGTAGTTGGAATATAGAAACAAAACAAAAACTAAAAAACTAAAATGAGGGGCCCTTTAAATTTCCAGGGCACCCTGAGTGGGCCCTTCACAATTGTTCGTGTTTGTCAACTAATTTATCTTTTTGAAACAAAAGGTTAAGAAAGAAGAACAAATTATATGAAGACAATATGAGTTCTGGCCAGTTATGGGCTATTATTTACAGAGACACAAAAATCTTGTTCCCAGCTGGTCTGTGACCTTAACAGTGGCATGAAGTGGTTGCTTCAGCATACTGTCACTCCAATGGTTTGTGGGTGACTGAGTGGCAGCAGCTTGGGCGGTGTAAATGGCCATTACAAACTTAAACAACCGCTAGGTACCACCACATGTCACTCCGGAGCATTTATTACTGCGGGAAATACAGACTATCGCAGGACGGTACCGGGAGGACGCCACAGAAATCTGTCCAGACGGTAGCTGACCTTTAAGGGTTAACACTCAGCAATTTCTTGTTCAACACATTAATTCAATTATCGATATTATTAAAAACAATTTTTAAGAAAATATCAACAGAAAAAAAATACATAAATACTAAATATTTAAATAGCAATCAAAACAGATTGAAAAGTCCACAGCAAATCCCCTTTCTCCTTCCCCGCCAGCTTTCACAGCAGGGTAGCTAAATATCCCTCATGTTACAAATACTTACACTTAATTACCCATTAAGCCAACGCACAAATACTGTATATAAGAAGGAGCAACATCAAAGGCATCTAAACTTCAAACGATCTACAACCCTTCCCCCTCTCCCCTTGCAATTTACGATGGAAGGGAGAGTTTGGAGAATTTGAGATTATATTACAACTATTTTTGATGGGGTAGACAATTGCGTTAATAATAAAAGTGTGACGTTAACCACTCCGTTAGAACCGCATGGCTTGTCCTACGGTGACTCGCTAGGATCGCCAGGGCAGTGGATGTGGCTACAGTTGATGTATTATTGTGTGCTTTATTTCATATGAAAGCTCGTGTCATGGGCAGTCCAGAAAGGCTCTTTGTTTTCGCCCATGTCAAGGCTTTATATATTTAATTGCAGAGTATATGTTTTATCATTAAGTAGTAATGATAGGATTTGAGAGAGAGAGAGAGAGAGAGAGAGTAGAACAGAGTGTGGGGAGCGCGCAGTGTTTTTTGCCATGCTCGATGACGTCATAGCTGGCTGGTCTCTTGGGGATTGGTTGGAGGAGTTTTTTACCATGCTTGGTGACATCATGGTTGGCTGGCTTCTTTGGCATTGGCTGGAGGACTTGTTACCGCTTTTCCTACGTGGTTCGAGCTAGTGCTAGTATATATACAGCTCTCTTGCCACACTCTCCCTCAGATCTTGTTTCTAGAACGCATCCCTCTTATCCCTTTGATACCTGTCCCCCTTTCAGCACCTGAGAACCTTTTCCTCTGCCTATCTCTCTCATTTTCCATATCTTTCACCACCTTTTATTAATATTATACCCCCTCTGGTTAACTCTGCATAATCAGCTTCACGCTGGCCAGTTGTATTGTGCGTTAAGGTCTTATATAACCCATGTATGTTTAGTTGTTAAGATAAGTTGATCACGAAGCATTGGTTGGCATTCATATTGTTCAGTACCGCTTCCTATAATTATTAGTGTTCTGCTGGATTAGAAAATGCTAGACTAGGAGTCTGATATTATAAGGTATTGTTTCCAATGGGTGCTGGCTTTAGTTAAAAGCTGCACAACATACTTGAGATCTGGAGTTGATTGGGTAAATTCTAGTCTGTGTGCCATTGAGAGAAGAGCATGCACAAATGAGGGCTTTTTGCCTATACCATTCTGCACTGTTCTAAGCTCGGTTGTTTGTCTTTGAGGTACGCCAGGAGAACGCTTGATACTTCGGTATTAAGGTTTCTCAAGAGAGCTACCCTTCACTATAACGTAATTTTTTTTTTTTTTTTTTTTTTAAGGGACAATGAACGGAGGAAGGAAAAACACAGATAAAACAAAAAGGTCCATGTGCCTAAAGGCATCCTCCATTCATAAAATGTTTGTAACAACTGGATTTAAACATTTGTAGATTGTAAGTTTGTGGAAAGCAATTCGAGGGAAGTGAATTCCAAAGAGTAGTATCTCTGGGGATAAATGAATTCTGATAAGCAGAAGTTCTGCATTGTGGAGGAGAAAGTGTAAATTCATGGGCGCTCTCAGCTGCCCTAGTTCTACGGGGAAAGATGTGGAGAGGCGGCACAATTGAAGCAAGTTCCTCGGAACAATTGCTGTGAAAATATCTGTAGAATAATGCAAGGGATGCAACGTTTCTTCGTATGGCTAATGTAGGAAGGTCCTGTGTGATTGCAGGGTTATTGATTAATCTAATAGCTTTATTTTGAATTTTGTCCAACTGCCTCAATGCAACCACTCCACTTCCACCCCACAGAGGTGAACAGTAATCCATCTGAGAGCGCACATGACTTTTATATATTACGGCCAACTGCTCGTCAGTGAAGAATTCTCGAACTCTGTACAGGAGTCCCAGTTTTTTAGAGGCATTCTTAGCAATGCTTCTAACATATATTGAGGTATAAGAGTTTGGGGTGCTTCTTTTCTGAATATTGAGGTGGGAAATTTTTGTCAGCATCATGTCTTATACCGGATCAGAGGAGAATGGAGACACAGTACGTAATGTCGAAACTGAGGAACAGCAGTATGATGAAAGGGTTAATCAGGTGAACTGTGAGGAGGATGCTAGGATATTTTTGCAATGGCCTGTTACTGCCGAGCGGTTGGAGGGTATGGATCGGTACGGTCTCCAATGCCTGGCCACAGCTATCGGTCATGCGGGTACTAGCAGCATGACCAGGGATAACTTGATAACGTGTGTACTGGGCAGGGTGACTGGTGAGCGAGATGGATTGAGTGCTCTGAGCCCTTCGGCCATGCTTCCCCTACACTCGACTCCCAGCCATCCCCGTGGTTTGCCGACCCTGAGTACGCTTCCACAGTTGGGTGGTGACTGGCAGGGTGGGTTGTCCCTGGGGGGACCACCGGTAATTTCAAACATTGTAGCACCTTCACTTCCTCAAGGGTTAACTCCAGAATTATTGTTCCAGCTTGAATTAGCTAAGATCGAAGAGAGAAAGGCTACCAGGGCATCTGAGATTCAACAGCAACAAAGGGCATGTGAGCTTCAGCAGCAACAAAGGGCATGTGAGCTTCAGCAGCAACAAAGGGCATGTGAGCTTCAGCAGCAATTAGAATTAGCCTAGATAGAAGAGAGAGCCAAGATAGAAGAGAGAAAAAGTCACCAGCACATAGAGCTAGCAAAAATCCAAGCTGATTTAGAGTCGACTAGGTACTGTGTCGACATGGACGTAGAGAAGTCGCGAGTAGAGACGACGGGACAGCGACTTGGGGCTGGTAACCGTGGTCATGATCAATCTCTCTCGCACTTATTGAAACTGGTTCCGGTGTTTGATGAGAGTGGTGTAACAGAATTTTTTGCACGCTTTGAGAAGAAGTGCCAGGAACACCAGTGGCCAGAGAATAAATGGGCAGCACTTGTATCCTCTAGATTAATAGGCAAGGGTCTTAAAGCCTATGATGCGTTACCTTTGGAGTCGTGTATTGTGTATGAGGATCTCAAGGAGGCTGTCCTGAGGGCTTACGAACTGCAACCAGAAACGTACCGTTTGAAGTTCCGGGGTGTAACCAAGGGAAGAGATAGCACCTTTTTGGAACACGCCCGGGACTTGTCCGATGCTATGGGGAACTGGCTCCGATCTGAGAAGGTAACAACATTTGATGGAATTAAGCAGTTAATGATGTTGGAGCAGTTCTTTAAGAGCACGGGCGGTGATCTAACTTTGAACTTAAAGGAGAAAAACACAAGAACTCTAGTCGAAGCAGCAGAAATGGCTGATCGACGGCTGTCGTTGATTCGGGGTTGCGGGTCCTCACAGAAGTACGATGCAAGTGCTAAGGACCGTTATCCTCCCCCTCCCCGTAGCAATGACACATTTAAACAAAAGAGCAATGAAACTAAAACTGAATCCAAACCTGACACCACGCCGTATAAGACAAGTCAGGGGCCTTTTACATCACAGTATAAGCCGAAACCGAAATTTATGTGTTTTAGGTGCCACCAGGAGGGTCATAAGGCAATGGAGTGCCCTAGTCGACCTCCTCCGGCAGCCGTGTCTTTTGCTCACGGCATTGGAGTGTTCAAGAGGACATCGGAGTTTGTTAGAGGCAATTCTTCCGAGGTAAATACACTGCCAGTGCAGAAGGATCCGGAAGGCTTATTCCCTGTCCGTGATGCCTTTAGTGACCACAGGGGACTCGGTTGTGTGGAGTGGGGGGGTAGAAGACATGAAGTGAGAATTTTGCGTGACACTGGGGCATCGCAAACATTGTTGAGGAATTTCACTGGTAAACCTGTAAATATGGCGCGGGTGGTTGTGGTTCAAGGAGTTAATGCAACAAGGTCATACCCGCTTGTAAGAATGAAGATGGAAGTTGATGGTGTGACTCGTGACCTGGATGTAGGAATTGTGGAGAAGTTGCCTGTTGGGGGCGTCGACCTCCTTCTCGGCAACGACTTTGCGGAGCCTACTTCTGAGGCTCCACCCTTGGTCGTTGCCAAGAAACCGGCCGACGTGAGTAGGGAGGAGCAGGAGTGGGTTGAGAAGTGTCAGGTGCAACCTATGGCGTGTGTTGTCACCAGATCTCTTGCATCCAGGGAGTCACATTCTGGTCAACAGTCTTTAGACAAGCGGAGGAAAGGTACCGAGAAGGGGTTGAAAGTTGATGCGGTTGAGAGTTTAGTATCAACGGACATTCTCGGGGACTCATTATTAGGACCAATTTTCGAGTCTGGAGAAGACCCATTAACTGTTACTAAGAAGGCAGAGGATGGGCTTAAAAAGACGAAGAGACAGCAACGATACACAGAGAGAGAGCAACGGGAGGCTAAATTCAATGTAGGAGGGGGGCATGAGTTGTTTCGCAAACACTTAGATAAGCTTGCTCCTTCGGACATTCGTAAATTGCAATTAGAAGACCCGGAGGTTCTTGAATGTGGTACCGGTGCTGTCGAGTTGAAGGAGGACAGTGATGCACAGTCGGGAGATTTTTACAAGTATCCCCTGACCATTATGGAGGTAGCAACAAGGTACCCTGATGCGTACCCTATGAGAAATGGGTCAGCGAAGACGGTGGTCCGGAACTTGCTAGTGTATTTTTTCCGGTATGGTTACCCGCAGGGGATTCAGTCAGACCAAGGATCCAACTTCACTTCTAGCCTCTTTGTTCAAGCAATGCCGCAGCATGGGATTGTTACGGTTGTGTCATCTGCGTATCATCCGGAGAGCCAGGGTGTGTTGGAGCGATGGCACTCAGCCTTAAAATCTGTGCTTCGTTGTTGTTGCTTTGAGAGTGGAAAGGGTTGGGATCTTGGCCTGCCATATGTTTTATTTGCTGCACGGGAGGTACCTGGGGAAAGTTTGGGATTCATCCCTAATGAGCTCGTCTTTGGACACCGTGTCAGAGGGCCTCTCCATATAGTTAAAGAAATATGGGAGGGCGCAGAAAAACCTTGTTCTATGCTCAAGTATGTCCTCGACAGTCGAGAACGGATATTGCGCAGTCTGGAGTTGGCTGGCCGTAATTTGACTAGCTCTCAGGCCCTCAGGAAGGACAGGTACGACCTCAAGGTTAAACTCAGGGAGTTTCACGTGGGTCAGGAGGTGTTGATTCTACTGCCCATTGTAGGTCATCCCTTATCCGCGAAGTACACTGGTCCTTATAGGGTGGTTGAGAGGCTATCGGACCTGGATTGCTTGGTGGTCGCTCCAGACAGACGTATGCGCAATCAGTTATGTCACGTTAATCTCATGAAGGAGTATGTGAGGCACCCCCCTGAGCCTCTCAATGTGCCTGTGATGACGTTTAGCAGTCAAGGTGGAGAAGGAGAACGGGACAGTCAAGCTCAGGTGGAGGATAACTGGAAGGATAAGAAAGTCAAATGGGCGCCTGAGTGTGAGAAGGCGTTTAGAGTAGTAAAACACCTGTTGTGCACTCACCCGATCCTCAGGGCCCCTGACTTTAGCCTACCTTTCCAACTAGCAACGGATGCTAGTGGTGTGGGGGCTGGTGCCGTCCTTGTGAAAAAGGACGATGATGGGCTGGAGCATCCTGTTAGTTTCTGCTCCGAGAAGTTCAATTCGGCCCAGGGGAGCTGCTCTGTTGTCGAGGAGGAGCTGCTGGCGGTTGTGCTTGCGCTGCGGAATTTCGAGGTCTATGTTCCAGCCTATGGTCTGGTCGTTGTAGTTTACACAGATCATCACCCTCTCAAGTTCTAGGACCAGTTTCACAATCGGAATATGAGGCTGACCGGGTGGTCGCTGGTGTTACGGGAGTATAGCCTGGACATACGCCATATTGCCGGTTGTGGCAACGTGGTTGCAGGTTGTCTTTCAAGGGTAGATGATCCAGGGTAGATTGACACACGGGTAGCCTCCTGCTTTAGTTTGAATAGTATTTTCCGCTTGGTGCTTGTTGGCTCGCGGTTGTAGCCCAGCGTATTGGGTCTTAAAGCAGGAGTTGAGAGTTTGGTATAGAAGAAAAAACTAGGCTTGCCCCTATAGTGCAGCCGAAATAAACAAATTAAAAACATAAAATAATCAAATAAAAACTCTTTCTTTGATAGTTGAATTTTGTTCAGTATGTTATAGCAGTAATTCTGAGTTGCACTCCTCTCAGAATGCTGGGCTAGAGAAGCTCGCTCTTGAGGAGCATAACTACATATGATTTAACCTATTGTGTTGGGGAGGGTTATAATTTTGTAAAATGTTTTGTTGAGAACTGTGCCAGATATTTTACTGCCGCTGGGTGATGGGAAGTAGAGATATAGCATGGGTTCTGACCATCAGATTTGTTTTGAGCTTTGGGCCTTTGAGAAAAATCTTTGGGGGGGGGGGGGGGGGTGACGTTAACCACTCCGTTAGAACCGCATGGCTTGTCCTACGGTGACTCGCTAGGATCGCCAGGGCAGTGGATGTGGCTACAGTTGATGTATTATTGTGTGCTTTATTTCATATGAAAGCTCATGTCATGGGCAGTCCAGAAAGGCTCTTTGTTTTCGCCCATGTCAAGGCTTTATATATTTAATTGCAGAGTATATGTTTCATCATTAAGTAGTAATGATAGGATTTGAGAGAGAGAGAGTAGAACAGAGTGTGGGGAGCGCGCAGTGTTTTTTGCCATGCTCGATGACGTCATAGCTGGCTGGTCTCTTGGGGATTGGTTGGAGGAGTTTTTGACCTTGCTTGGTGACATCATGGTTGGCTGGCTTCTTTGGCATTGGCTGGAGGCTTGTTACTGCTTTTCCTACGCGGTTCGAGCTAGTGCTAGTATATATACAGCTCTCTTGCCACACTCTCCCTCAGATCTTGTTTCTAGAACGCATCCCTCTTATCCCTTTGATACCTGTCACCCTCTCAGCACCTGAGAACCTTTTCCTCTGCCTATCTCTCTCATTTTCCATATCTTTCACCACCTTTTATTAATATTATACCCCCTCTGGTTAACTCTGCATAATCAGCTTCATGCTGGCCAGTTGTATTGTGCGTTAAGGTCTTATATAACCCATGTATGTTTAGTTGTTAAGATAAGTTGATCACGAAGCATTGGTTGGCATTCATATTGTTCAGTACCGCTTCCTATAATTATTAGTGTTCTGCTGGATTAGATAATGCTAGACTAGGAGTCTGATATTATAAGGTATTGTTTCCAATGGGTGCTGGCTTTAGTTAAAAGCTGCACAACATACCTGAGAACTGGAGTTGATTGGGTAAATTCTAGTCTGTGTGCCATTGAGAATAGAGCATGCACAAATGAGGGCTATTTGCCTATACCATTCTGCACTGTTCTAAGCTCGGTTGTTTGTCTTTGAGGTACGCCAGGAGAACGCTTGATACTTCGGTATTAAGGTTTCTCAAGAGAGCTACCCTTCCCTATGACGTAATATTTGACGCACAGACTTGAGATTTGCACTAGGCTATGCGGCATGCCATGCGCACCAGTATCTCGTATCATTGACTCTAGCTAGACTTTATCAGTCATAGTAGACATTAAGTATATTAAACCAATTACTCTTATTATGCATACCTGTTTATGATTACACAAGCATTTCGCAGCCTAGTTTGATGTATTGAGACACAAACGACTTAGGCTCTTTTTGTTGATAGGAATACTGCATTGTCGTGGCGATTATTATTATTGTTGTAGCGTTTAGGATATTCTTGGCTCCGACTGCATTATATATCCTGCCTTTTTGTGTGCATAGCCTGCACGAGCATTGTTCCGCTGCCTGCCTTTTTGGGTTCCATTTCCGATTCGAGCATCTTGATAGCATCTAACATTTAAAGATTCCTTGATGGTGTTGAAGGACTTTAGTGCACTTTCTTTCATGCAGGAGTGCCTGACATGTATTGATTAAAGTAACGTAAGCTGTAACTTCCCTTACCACCTTACTTTGCATACCATAACCAAGCACCTTCGGTTATAGGTAGTAATAGGCTGTTTTCACATAACATTAAGCCTAGAGTAGACGCACATTTATTGAAAGTTTGATAACCTATTATTGCATATAGAACTCTGGAGAGTATTTGTGTTCTTTGTTCACTGGGAATATACATCAGAGGTTGGATCTAGGGCTTTCCGTTGTAGCATTTATGCCATTACTAGTCCAATGAATAAGAGCCCTGATATATTTAAACCTCAGTCGTAACAAAAGGGATATATGAAGGTCGGAAGGTAAATATATATGGATTTTACTGCAGGGCACATACCTTCAACCTATACTTACAATTTAATCAAACGTATCCAAAACTAGCTAAGGACAGATTAGGTCAGCTACGGTGTGGTTGTTTAGGTTAAGTTGTATTAGGATAGTAAATATTTGTTTTGTTTTTTGAGCGTGATGGAAATTTAAATGTAAGGTGGGTTTAAAGTTTTAAAACAAATGGGAATAGATTTACTGGTAACGTTCTAGCGATTATTGAGGTAGGCTTCACGTTGTAGCATTGGTCATTGTCTCAAGGGTCGGATAATGAATCGTTTATGACATTCAATGTCACAATGACCTCGGTATCTTGAACGAACACATTGTAAATATTGATCCAAATTACTCCAAATCCGAAATAACCATGTATATTAAGTTGAATTGACCTAGATGCATCCTGGGCAGCAGATGCTTGCCAGGTTGTAACAACTATGTTATGTGGAGTATCCAAATGATTATGTAGCAAGAAAATTAGAAGATGGTTCACAAGATATGAATTTTATCATGTCCTTACGTAATCTTGAATCACACGAATTGTATCGTCAATACTGGTCTACCAATGTAAAAGGTAAACCTTTTGAATAGCTCTTTCACCTACATTAATCCGCCTTAAGTCTAGTTTCAGATACCCAGAACAGTGTCGACAGTTGACGATATAAGCTCACGTGTGATACCTCCTTTAGATACCTTTTTTTGAGTATCAAGAACAGCCACTGAAAACTAATGACCTGGTTAAATGGATATTCTTGTATACTTGGTTGTTCATTATGGATATTCTTGTATACTTGGTTGTTCATTATGGATATTCTTGTATACTTGGTTGTTCATTATATTTATTTATTTATTAATTTATTTATTTATTGTATTATTATTTGCATAGTTATTAGTATTATTTTGTTCTTTAGTTTCCTCCCTAGACCTCCATCAAGCTCAAAACAATACCCCGACGACCCCTCTAAGAGATCATTGTGTATGATTGTCATTCGTTAACTACTCCGGCCTAAGGATTGTTCCTTTTAAATTTCAGGTTCGCTCCCGGTCGCCAGGCAATAAATCGACACCTAAATGGCACGAAAGGTCTTAAAATCGCCTAACTAATGGGGCCAATGACTTAAAATGTCCAACACTTTTGGAACTAAACATAAGGGAGAAGGGGATTCAGAACCCCCCCCCCCTACACTGTGTCATTGTATGTATGTATGTATATACTAAGGCACACACCCCAAAGCTGGGGGAGACCGACTGGAGACAGAACCCGAACAGAATCATTTAAAGTTCCAATTATTAGGGTTCGGAACCACTTTTGCGTTCCATCGCTCCTTTCTTTGCCTCATCTAGTAGGTGAAATTTACAACGGGAGGAGGATTCCTAGCCGCCCGCCCCCGAAGAAGGACAAGCAGTACAGGAAAAGAGACAGACAGAAACGGCTAAGGATGCCAAACCTCACTCTGGAAAGTGTCATTATAGGATATCAATTAGCCAGAGCAGAATAACATACAATCAGGTTAGTTTATGACCACAATACCATACTTCATCTTATGACCACAATACCATACTTCATCTTACCTCAAAATGCTAATTCATAACTTATTCCGAGATATTGTGTATTTTGAGCGTTTCTGACACAAGAGGAAAAACTTTGTCAAAATACGACATTCCATCATGCTGTGATCGTCATATCTGTATAGCTAACTCGACACATGAATCACATACCATCCATTAAACACGTCATAAGTTGGTGCAATAATCCATGACTGTCAATATTTTATGAGGGACAAGTTATGAAAACATAATCAAGTATTAACCCCTTGAAGATTATGACGCATTTTGATCGTTTTTTTCTGGCTATATTTAGACGATTTTATACAGCTTAGGAAGCGTATGTGGGAATTAAAAGGGCTAAGACCATCTCAATCATTTGAATACCATATGCCTTTCCCAATCTGAATTAAATCGTCTAATAAATGCCACAAAACATAAATGCAATATGTACGCATATCTTAAAAGGGTTAAGCTGTTCTGTTATATATCTAATGACTCTTGCCACGTACTGCTTTGAGTGTCCTGGCCCTGGTATACAATATGGCGACTACTACAATTAAATGCAACCTTCCCTACAGACTGCTGAATTGAGGCTTGATGCGTGGAAAGGAGGGGGGGGGGGTCAGCTGGGTAGGAAAGGCGTTTTTCTTGAGGGGCTTCTATTATTTGCCATGTTCATAAAGAGGTTAAGGTACCGTCTGGGAATATTTACACTGGCCGTTTTTTTTTTTTTTTTTTTTTTTTTAAAGGAGTGTGTTAGAAGGAGTTGCAATGAATAGATAGAATGTCAAAGACCATATATTCCAATCCAAGGAGATGCTCTAGATGACCAATATAAGAGATTGCAAAGTACAGTACACATACTATATGCACTCTTGTTAACCCCGAGAGGATTATGATGTATTTTAGGCCATCATTAGACGACCTTATGCAGTTTAAGAAGGATGTCGAGTAATCTAACGGGTCAAAACAAGGAATCTGGCACGCATATGACAGGAGCCGCTACTTCAATAGGCAAAGTTAATCTTGCCGACACCCAGCGCCGCCAAGCGGCAAATAGTTTTTATTTTTTGTTTTCTATGCGTATGAAGGAGACAAAAACAGGCTGCCTGTGATGAGTGTCTCATCCAAAACAATAAGAGTAACAAGGAGACAAATTCAAAGGACGTTGGGCTCAAAGTGCCTCGACACACACAATTAAAATCAGTCTAAGTCATAGGATGAAGGTAAGATTGATGGAGGGAGAGAGTTCATAGTTCACTTGTTGAGTAGAAGAAAGACTGATAATATTTGCAAATTATTGGGTTGGAGAGCTGGACAGAATAGAGAGGCGGGTGTTGAGATGCGGGTGCCTCGCACTCGCCGCATAAGAGAGGGTATGTACTGAGAGAGCTCTGTAGAACACTGATTGTTGTAATAGCGATATATGAGTGAAAATGATGTAACTTTATGGCTTGTAGAAAGAGATTGAAGTGAACTAGTAAGAGGAAGTGAGTTGATGACACAAAATGCTTTTGACTACTCTTTCGAGAAGTGAGGTATGGATGGACCCTCCCCACACATGTGAACAATACTCGATACATGGGCGCACTGTGCCCCTATACACAGCAAGAAGCTGTTCGGGGGTGAAGAACCCATGGAGATGGTTGAGCGCACCTAACATCTGGGAAGCTGGTTTAGCAAGAGTGGTAATATGTTTATTCCAAGAAAGGTCGGGTGAAACAGATACACCAAGAATATTGAGAGAAGATGAAGGGTTGATATGAGTATTGTTGAAGGGTAATTTATAGTCTTGTGGAAGAATGCGATGGGCAGATAGAAGGAGAAATTGGGTCTTGTAGGCATTAAAAGTGACAAGAATTTATCTGCACCAATAAAAAATAATTGATATGTCAGAAGATAGGCGCTCTATGGCCTTCCCAAGTGAGTTTTAGAGTGATTGCATGCTAGGTTGTTGTGAAAAACTAGTTGAATAGTATAAGGTAGGGTTATCAGCATATGAGTGGATAGGATTAGAGGTACAGTTGAGGAGGTCATTAATTAATATTAGAAAGAGAGCTGGAGACACAACAGAACCCTGAGGAACACCAAATTTAATAGGATGAGGAAGTGAGCGATAGCCGTCCACAACTGCAGCTATATATCGGTCAGAACGGTAATTTAAGACAAAGGCACAGATAGAGAAATAGAAACCGATGGAGAGTAGTTAGGAAATTAGAGATTTGTGCCAGACTCTACCAAAGGCTTTCGATTGTCTAGCGCAATAGAAAAAGTCTCACCGAAGTCCCAAAAGGAGGATGACCAATAATTAGTAAAATCACCAATAGAGCAGCTGTTAACCCGGCAAGCGCGATAGGCATCACGGAAGGCTTCCTATAGGGAACGCGATAGGCCTCACGGAAGCAAGACCATAAAAAAAGCCTTCCATAAAAAAAAAGGGCCTATCAAAACAAAGGAATTTGTCTCTAGGTGAGATAATTCCCCTCCAGTACTCATCCATGTAAATCTCACCCACCCCCCTCCCCTCCTTCCCCACCTTATTCCCCCCTCCCTCCCCTCCTCAATTATCACCTATTTTTCCTCTTATTATCATAATTTATCGGTTATTTTTCTCTCCCGCGATAATGTAGCACAAGTGGGTTGCAGAAAAGATCGTTATGCAACACCCAGACACCGGCCCACACCGCCCCGCTCGTCTCAGTTACCTCACAGACAGCGAGAGAGGAGGGTTGCCTGTGGCTCTCTCTCGCCTGAGATTATGACCGGGTGGCCAATATCTTCGTTTTTCACCACCCAAATGCTTTTCCCACTTATTTTAGCACTCTTGAAGGTTCATATATACATCATATATGTAAAATAAAAGCATACCGAAAACAAATAATGCTCTATATTGTAAATATAACGAATTCTGTCAGAATCCAAGGCTAGAAATGCACAAATAACTACCCTAGCCCCTAGGTCTATTTAGCGCTTGTCAGGTTAAGGAAGCCATACTGGCGATCTGAAAGTAGATTATGGAAGGATATATTATTAAGAAATTTGGAATTACGAATAGTGCGCGAACCAATATCACAAAAAATCATGTGGCCTCAGCTGAGTTGGTGGAGTTCCATTTGGTGACAGGTGCCGCTGGCAAGGGCGCAAGAATCTCGTTGGACATGGTGCGGTTGCCTACGGGGTTGCTGACTCCTTTCTTTCTTCAGTGTATATGATGGGTAACAATGCCAGCCCCATCCTTTATGGGACAAAACAGATTGAGGATAAATATACGATTATTCACATATGTCGGGTTGACAATGTTTGTAGCTTCAAGCCGTGGCCTCTTTCATGCAAATGGCCATGTTTTGGCTTTCCTGGCCCTGCAGAGGTCTCAACCTTTCATTGCCAGGCGCCACCTAGCAACCGCAGTATCTTTTTCTCATGCCGTTTTTATTTGTATTTCTTATGGTGTATATCTTTCCATTATTCCGCATGCATTCATGGCAGACAATACTGAATATACTGACACAACAATTGTTTGGGACTCAATGGTAACCGACTCTGGTGATCCCCCGGCTTCTTCTGATGGCCCTCACTTACCCCATTCTACAGTTGTTACAATGAAGCCCTATACAGTGCCTATTGGGCAAAATGGTTCTACAAGACGTAAGGGGGACACTATTTTCCTGCAGAATATTCCCCCCGAATAATCCTATGACTCTCTGCACAGAACGCATAGATCACAGTCATGGAGGTGTAGCCTTGTACATACATGACTCACTGATATGTACTGAATTCCTAAATAACAGTAATGAAGTGGTGGAAATACTTGGAGTTAAAATAGAATCCCTAAATTTAGCAGTTATTGTTACATACAGGCCTCCAGACTCATCCCGAGAAGAATTCAAAACCCAGCTCAACAAAATAAAATCAGAAGTGGAAACCCTGGGGAACCCAACACCAAATATTATATGGCTAGGAGACTTTAACATACCAAACATTAAATGGAGACAACTAGAAAACCAGTTAGTGGCAAATAACACCGGAGAAGCAAATACTAATACGA
Source organism: Paralithodes platypus (assembly GCA_032716605.1). NCBI lineage: Eukaryota > Metazoa > Arthropoda > Malacostraca > Decapoda > Lithodidae > Paralithodes > Paralithodes platypus. The sequence goes on along the minus strand of CM064541.1, from coordinate 10,069,946 downwards.
GAGAGCTTTTTGAACTTTGTGATTTTTTTAGTCTTACCCAACATATTGCTGAACCCACATGGGAAAACAATATCTTAGACCTGGTCTTCACTAATAACGACTCTCTAGTACACAGCATTAACATATCGGACACAACATACTCAGATCATAAATTAATTGAGATCAAAACAACCTTAGAAAGTGTACAGACAACCTCAGAATCGAGAACAAAAACCGGCCCCTTCAGTAAATTTAACTTCAATAACAAAAACATTAGGTGGGAAGAGGTAAATCAAGAAATGGAGGAAATAGACTGGGAAGATTTAATGGATAACCTGACACCAGCAGAATGTCTAGTCTTAATAACAGAAACCATGACCCAAATCTGTAGCCACCATATACCTGCAAGACAAACAAAACGAAGAAGCAAACAAGATCGGGAAAGGAGGAGGCTGTACAGAAGAAGAAAATTACTCACACAAAGACGCACACATCAAAATCTACAGGATAGGCAAAAGGTCGAAATAGATAGAGAAATTGTGGAAATTGAACAAAGGCTAAGAATATCATATGAACTACAACATATGGAAGAGGAGAGGAAAGCTATTGCAGGTATAAAGGAAAATTCCAAATACTTCTTTTCATACGCCAAACAAAAGGCTAAAACAACATCAAACATCGACCCACTGAGCAAAGGGGACGGCTCTTTCACAGGGGACAAAAAGGAAATGAGCGAACTCTTAAGCAGGCAGTATGAAATGGCATTCAGTGAGCCTGATGAAACAAAAGTCATCAGAGACCAAAATATATTTTTCATGGAAACCTCCCCCACGGAAACCCCTCAGATGCTGGATATTGATATCGGTCCAAAAGACATAGAAGAGGCCATTTCCAACATGCCATCCCACTCGGCACCAAGCCCGGACTCATGGAATTCGATCCTAATGAAAAAATGTAAGGAAAACCTCTCAAAACCCCTGGCTATAATGTGGAGAAGGAGTCTAGACACTGGTGACATACCAGATAGCTTGAAAAACGCAATAATTGCCCCACTGCATAAAGGAGGGAGTAAAGCACTACCAAAAAACTACCGCCCGGTAGCTCTAACCTCTCACATCATTAAAGTTTTCGAGCGAGTCCTGCGAAGCAAAATTTCAACATTCATGGAGACAAATGAACTACACAACACCGGTCAATATGGGTTCAGAGCGGGAAGATCATGTCTCTCACAACCTTTGGAACACTATGACAAAATTCTTAAAGCGCTAGAAGAAAAGAAAAACGTGGATGTCATTTACACCGATTTTGCTAAGGCATTTGATAAATGTGACCATGGTATAATAGCCCACAAACTGAAAGCAAAAGGTATAACTGGGAAAATCGGACGGTGGATATACAACTTCCTCGTAAACCGAAAACAATCGGTATCAGTAAACCAAGTCTCTTCTGAGCCTTCGGATGTCAAAAGCTCAGTGCCCCAAGGAACAGTGCTAGCGCCCCTTCTGTTCCTCATACTAATTTGCGACATAGATACCAACACCAGACACAGTACGGTGTCGTCTTTTGCTGATGACACAAAATTAAGCAAGATAGTAAACACACAAGAGGACACGGGCCGACTGCAGGAAGACATGAATGTAGTGTTCCAGTGGACCAGGGAAACAACATGCAATTCAATGAGGAAAAATTCCAATTAATACGGTACGGAGATAATAATTGTGTTAAAGAAATTACAAATTACTTAACAGAATCTAACCACATAATAAACGGAAAGACAGTGTGAAAGACCTTGGGGTATTAATGTCTGAAAATATGGGTTTCAAAGTACATAACCAGGTCAAAGTGGCGGCTGCGAAACGTCTAACGGGTTGGATTCTGCGTACTTTTAAAACACGCCTATGATAACGCTCTTCAAATCTCTAGTGCTACCGCGGCTTGAATACTGTAGCGTATTAACATCCCCATACAAAGCAGGTGAAATAAATGACGTAGAGAGTGTACAAAGAAATTTCACTTCGCACATAAGTTCGATAAAACATCTACACTATTGGGAGCGTTTAAGAGCACTGAATCTGTACTCACTGGAACGTAGAAGAGAACGTTACCTAATAATATACACATGGAAAATCGCAGAGGGTTTAGTACCAAACCTACATACTTCGATAGTCATGAAATTCAGTGATAGGAGAGGCTGGGAATGCGAAATCCCCCGGATGAATAACAGGGGTGCTATGGGCTCTCTGCGAGAGGGCTGGTTATCACACAGAGGCCCACGTCTCTTCAACAAACTCCCACGGCGAGTAAGAGACATGAGGGACATCTCGTTAGACAACTTCAAGAGAGCCCTTGATGTCGAACTGCAAAAAGTGGCAGACGAGCCCATCCTCGCAAGGGAGCGAGCTGTCGCTTCAAACAGTCTACTGCACCAAATCACCACCCATAACGAGGGGCGTCGCGCTCCTTGGTGCCGCTAGAGGAGCGGCGAACACATCCAAAGGTATCCAAAGGTAAGGATAGCATAGTCCTTTGGTGAACTAACACATATCAGAAATCGCTTTGTAGACACATGTGGGTCTGTAAATAGATGCTACATCTCCTTTTTGGAGTCCTCTGCTGCAGCTGCCCACGAAGCAGCTCCAACTCTGCTACCCGCTGGCTGCTGCAGTCCTAAATCGTTACAGCATTATGGTAATATTAATGATAGTGATTACGATAATTTGCCGAATCTAATTGAACGGTTTGATAGAACTACAGCACCTTTGGTGATGGGCTGGTCTATCAGAGTGAGAACTGAGCGATCTCTGCCATACCCATAGCTTACTCTGACTGTTCCTTTTACTTATATATTTCCTAGATCTCAAGTGACGGCGTCTCTTCCGTGGATTGACCTCCCAATCTGCCAACCTAGAGGTTGGTAGATTGGAAGCCAAAGTGTCACATTTTTCCTTTGTCCCTCAACTTTCTCTTCATAATTGCTGAGGGGCACAGGGCCCTGGGTGGGGCTTTGGTTTCCCGGGCGTTTCCGCACCCTCCTCAGCTCCCCGCCATGGAGTGGCTTCGGTCACCCAGGCTTTATTGTGGTAGGCAGGGAGGGTTCTGTGGGGGTGCTCGGTTATGGCCTTGGCCTTGCTCGGGGCCTTCGGGCTGTTCGGCAAGGCAGCCTGGGGAACAGCAACAACAACAACAACTACATCACCTTGCTCCTCTACCTTAACCCTTGTCTGGCGGCGCCGGACTTAAGTCGGTCTAGAGAAGAAAGGACTATGTGGCGGGGACCGACTTCAGGCGGTGTGCAATTTTGAGCAATATTTGGCTCTGAGAGAGAGACGAGCGGTGGGAGGAGCGTAGGTCGGCTCTGACTGTTCGGCACGGCTCCCGCGCTGGCACTGGGCCTGCCTCCACACACACCCACACTCACTGCCTCGCTACACAGGGAATTATGTAAGGAAATTACCGTATTTTAGGGATTTTTCCTTCGTCTTGCATGATCGTTGCAAGAGAACGCGTGGTCGTAGAAGGATGGTTCAGGTGTCATTGGAAAGCTCAATTATCGCCTTTTCAGGGATACATAATTGCATTACGCTCTGGCTCTTGTTTATGCATGAAAAAGAGCACGGAAACAAGGTCGTTTAGGGTAAAACCACCCGCTTGGCGGGTAGTAGAAGTTACTGATGGGCCCGCTCGTAAGGCGTTAATGGTATGTAGCATACTACAATGATGGAAACAATAACTTCATTAAGGCACAACAGTATTTACAGAGGCAAGTCGGCATAACCCCAAAGGAAGATCTTAAAAAGTATCAGAAAGGTGTTTTAATCTACGCTAACAACCCGGTTCAGGCCAGGATGTTATCCCATCTGTCTTGTTCATCTACTCGCATGTATAAGTCATATCCAGGCCCACAACTCCTTTAACTTTACAAAAGGGATTGTGTTAAGTGAGGACCTGCATACCTTTACTGAGGAAATAATATTATCTGTGTGTCCTGAGGTTGTGTCTTCTGCCCAGAGGTTGAAAGGCAAGACAGTGTTACTTGTATTTTTGGGGTCTTTCTTACCTGTTTCTGTTGATATTGGACCACTCACCCTGCGAGTTAAGAAGTCTCATGATCGGCCTATGCAGTGCTACAAATGTTTTGAGTATGGGCACCTCAAGACATACTGCTCAAACAAAATATGTTGCGGATGTTGTTCAGCGTTAAGCAATCATGAGGCTTCTGAATGTGATGCAAATGCATACTGTTATCACTGTCCGGGTGAAAACTCTCCCTCTTCCTGGCATTGTGAGGTTTATAAACTTGAGGTGGACATAGTCATTCTGGCAAATACACAGCATATTTGTTTTGGTGCTAATAGACGGGAGTTGCTGTTCCGGAGTAAGCCTGGTACATGTTCATACGCTTCAACAATTGCATCATCTGCACCAGTTTCCCTCTCTAAGGACAAAGTCTCTCGTGTTTCTATCATCTCGAAGCAGCAGCAACAGATGTATCATTCGGGGAATGAGATTATTCCTCTTCAAGCCACTGTTCATCACAAACAGCTTTCCTGTACAAATACTGAAAAGCACCCTCCCTCTCCAAAGAAAGACAGGACACATCCTTGCGATGGTCGCACGCTTCCCTGCTCTTCACTTAAGGTGCGGAAGGGCCCTTCATCTTCGGATGAGAGGGGTGCCTCGGGTTCATCTGGAGGGATCATTAAATCATCCCCCAGGTCTTCCTCTGTCTCTGGGAAGAGCGATTCATCGGGAAACAAAGTAGCAGCTCCAACAAAAAAGATTGTGTCAGAAAAGAACAGGGTTGTACTGTCCATATGCAACATAAATTCCAGCTGCTCCAATCTCCACCAAGGCATTCTCCTCTGGAATACTCTAAGAAGCGACCCAACTCTGAGGATATCTCTTTGCCTGATATGAGGGTGCCCTCTCGCAAGGGCGGAACCTCTACAACTCAGGTTAAGGTTTCCCAAAAGAAGCGCCCTGCTGACTCACTTGACAGACTTTGCCGAAGAAACTTTGAAAAAGAGTCTCTATCACTTACCTAGTAATGTATATATTACGCAGTTCACAGAGTTCTCCACTTAGCTATACAAATATATCGAGAGGCAGTGTTGCCAATGTTTGGCAGGTGGGTAAACGAATTCTGTGCCAACCCTGTTTATATATGTGTATATATATATATATATATATATATATATATATATATATATATATATATATATATATATATATACTATAATATATTATACTGTATATATATATATATATATATATATATATATATATATATATATATATATATATATTGTTACGAATTCTCTTCAGAACTCATACAAAGTCTAAATAGGCCTCGGACACAACAACGCGAATCTGACAACTTCAGAAGACAGGTAGGGTTAATATCCCAATTCAGGTAAATCTACACTGCTATCACGTGGAAGGAAATCATATTAATACAGTGTCAATGGATTCATATCATATTATAATTCACTTCTGTCACCGTACAATAGCCTACTGTGAAGTAAATTATATAGGCACTCCTCAAGACGAAATGAGTTAGGCTAAGCAGACTTCTCAAAAATATCAGAAGTGAAATTGATTAACTATCAAAGAAACACGTTGATAAATTACTCCTATAAAGTATCAAGACTCCTCACTTAAGCAGGCAATAATAAATACAGTTAATTTGATTGAGAATTAAAGGAACATTTTGACTCAAATGACTCATCAAATATCGGGTGCTTAATTAATTAAGCCAACAAAATATAAATGTCCTACTGGGACATAGTCAAAACAATATGGGAAATATAAATGTCCCACTGTGATATCGTCAAAACAATATGGGATATATGTATGACAATGTCAGCCCAGGTGGTTCTTAATGTGCAAATAATAGGCTACCGAAAATCATTAATCATGCATTCTTTAAGTAAGCTATTTCACTGGAATGTTAAATCTGTAGGGGTGGCATTTATCACACAAATACCCCGTATGAACATCCTACCTAATGCGCACATATAAAATATATAACCCAGTTCATCAGAGATACAATATATAATTATATCTTTGATCAAAAGGTCAATCAACACACATAAATATAAATCAATACAAGAGATCACTGCAAACATGTATATATTGAGAATAGCAAGGCTCCGTATCAACACACAAATAGTCACACACACAATCGTGTCTGTAGTTCAAGATGCCAGGAGCCGCCCTCCTCTGCCATCAGCTGTCACCACTCGTCTCTGTCTGAGGGACCGCGTACACATGCACACACACACGCCTGCAACACCAGCAGTAGCCCTCAACCTGCCACACCTAGCCCTCGTCTTCCTCCTTGTGGGTGCCGGTGAGGCAGTATATATACGGGCGGGGCCTTATGCTCACTGAGGGGCACTCCTCACATTCAAAATGTCCAAGATGACAAAACACAGTTATTGGTCCCATATATACATTAGAGGGTGAATATCCCAATCACAAGACCCTCACTCGATAGATAGACACCGCCCACACAATCTATTTCACAAGGCATCCTCGGACAATGCGAGGTATTCATATAAGCACAGATAATATCACTTATCAAGTCTTGCAAACCCTCGACTTGATTATAAAGTTCTAACATCATATAATCTCATTTGCCCATCATAAAGTTTCTTAACACCTTACGAGCGGCCTAGGCGGTTTATTTATATGTACCGCCCAGCGGGGTGTTTTTACCCAAAATAGGGCTGTTTACGTGATCATTTTCATACCTAAATAAGACCCAGAGCGTAAAACAAGTATCTATCCCTGAAAGGGCATAAACAGAGCTTTCCAATGACACCATAACGATCCTTTTATGATGGCTAGTTTTCTTGCAACAACCGTGCAACGCGAGTGCAAAAAACATGTAATTCGGCACTTTCGCCATACAATTCCGTATATAGCGAGTGAGAGAGGGAGGAAGGAGGTGGGATTCGTGTCAGTAGGTTCGCCGCGGTGGTCTGGAGCAGTCATACGCTCCTGCCACCACTTGTCTCTCTCTCTCAGCAACATTACGTGCTGAAATTGCCACACGACCTATGTCGAGCGCCGCCAGATAGTCCAGATTTATTATACTCGACTTACACGTATGTTGCTCGCCGCTAATTAAGGGTTAAATATATCATGCCACTTGTAAAATTACACTGATTGTAATCCTGGACACATTAATAGTCTATGGGCTGATATAAATAAGATGATGCAATATTAGGCAAGAACCCGTCACTCTTAGAACCGTTAGATGGGTCCTCTATAGGGAGAAATCCACACTCCTTGTCTTTTACAATAGTAGTGTCCCTATATAAATAATTAACTGTTTTCAACATTTAAAAGCACATAGATGATATACTGCTCACACAAGTGATGTCCTGACGTCCTGGCGCTGGCCAAGGGCCGGTATACCTTACACCCTCCTCATGCAAACAAAATCTTTCCTGGAGCATACAAAAAAAATTTATGTCAGTCCACACACCTAGATAGCAGGTCAGGCATGATATTATCCTTACCTCTAATGTGAACTACTTCTAAATCATACTCTTGCAAAAGAAGGCTCTATCTAGTCAATCTTTGGTTCTTATTATGGAATTTATTAAGGAACTTTAAAGGATGATGGTCGGTGTAAACGACCAATTTATTGTCCGAGGGACTCACATACGCATTATAAAATTGCAAGGCTAGTATCAGTGGAAGGAGTTCCTTCTCAATTACTGAATAATTACGCTGGGCCGAGTTGAACTTCTTACTTTAATAACTGACATGTCTCTCTATTCCTTGACTGTCATTCTGCAAAAGTACGGCCCCAGCACCTATGTTACTCACATCAATAGCTAGCTTAAAAGGTTTTTCAAAGTCAGGGGCAAGCAAAAGAGGTGAGGAAGACAGAGTGAGTTTAAGAAGCTTGAATGCTGCATCACACTCAGGATTCCAGGTGAACTTCTTTTCCTTCCTCAACAGGTCAGTCAAGGGTGCAACCACATCTGCAAAGTTCATTATAAACATGCTGTAGTAACCCGCCATACCTAGAATTCTCCTCACGTCCTTCCTATTCTTAGGAGGTTGCAGGTCACACATGGCCCTTACCTTAGCCTCAGGAGGGGCCACAGTCCCTCAACCTACTACATAGCCTAAGTATTCTACTTGTGCGTGCACAAAGTTGCACTTGCTCAGTTTGACTACTAAGTTAGCACGGCTTAAGGCCTTTAACAAACTCTCAAGTCTAGTCAGGTGATCTTCCCAGGTATCACTGTAAACAATTAAGTCATCTATATATGCTACACAACCTTCGAGACCCTTGGTTATCTCGTTCATTAGTCTTTGAAAAGTGGCGCTGGCATTCTTCATACCGAAAGGCATGACTCTACATTTATAAGTGTTCCCGAGAGTCACAAAGCATGAAGCCTCTTGTGCCCTCTCTGTCAGTGGTACTTGCCAAAAACCCTTTAAGAGATCAAGCTTAGTTATGAATTTGGCTTTACCTACTGTATCAACACATTCATCCACACGAGGAAATGGATAAGTATCAGTTTTAGAGTTTTTGTTTAGAACCCTGTAATCTATACAAAATCTCACTGACCCACCTGGTTTGTCTACTAGGGTGACTGGTGAGGACCACTCGCTGGTGCAGGACTCAATCATCTCATGGCGCAGCATGTAGTCCAGCTCCTCCTTGATCAGCTCCGCCTTCTTGGGGTTCACACGGTAGGCCCTCTGCTTCACTGGTCGAGCTCCCTGCACATCCACGTCATGTTGCATTAGAGTAGTCCTTCCTGGGGAGCCTCTGAACACCTCTCTGTGTCTCAGGAGCAACTCTCTGACCTCATCACTTTCCTGTCTCGGTAGGTGCTTCAACTTCTCTGGGAGCTCCTCCTCAAAACAGGTCTCGTTGCTCCACATAGTATCCAGGTGGTCAAGTTTTACATCATCATGTGGCTCCATTACTGCTGCTATTGGGGGCTGGTTGTTGCACTTTTCTGTGGCCTCTTCACCCTTCCGATGGTATTTCTTTATTAGGTTCACATGTCAGACCCTCTCCTTCCTCCTTCTATTTGGTGTAGAGATTACATAATTCACTTCCGATAGCTTCTTAATTATTTTGTATGGTCCCTGGAACTTGCACATGAGCGGTTGTCATGGTGTAGGTGAAAATGGGAGGATTTCTTCGCCAGGATGGAACATGCGAATTCTTGCGTCCTTGTCGTACCATCTCTTCATCTTCTCCTGGGTGCGTCCAAGATTCTCTCCGGCCAACTCCCATGCTCTTCATAGTCGCTCTCTCAACTCTCTTATGGACTTCAGAAGGCTGGTGTCCTTTCGTTTTTCTACCCACACATCCCTCACTAGTTGTAATGGTCCTTTCACTTCGTGGGTAAACAAGAGCTCGAAGGGACTGAAACCTAGGCTTTCATTAGGCACCTCCTGAATGGCAAACATCACCACAGGTAAACCCAAGTCCCAATCCTTGTGGTTCTCCTCACAGTGCTTTCTAAGCATGCTTTTCAATGTTTGGTGGAATCTCTCAAGGGCACCTTGTGACTGTGGGTGATATGCGGACGAATGAATAAGGCGGATCCCCAGCTCCTCACACAGTTGTTTCATCATGCGGGACGTGAAGTTGGTGCCCTGGTCCGTCTGCACCTCCTTGGGTAGCCCAAATTTGGAGAAAAACTTCACCAGCTCCTTAGCAATAACGTCAGTCTTTATCTTCCTCAGGGGTGTCACCTCGGGAAACCTCGTCGCCATGTCCATGATGCTTAAAATGTACTCGTAACCACTGGCAGTCTTCGGTAGGGGTCCCACTATGTCGATTAATACTCTCTTGAAGGGCTCATCAAATCTTGGCATGGGAATGAGAAAAACTAAATGAGAACCATCCGGTCACTATTTTGATATATCGATGTTACGAATTCTCTTCAGAACTCATACAAAGTCTAAATAGGCCTCGGACACAACAACGCAAATCTGACAACTTCAGAAAACAGGTAGGGTTAATATCCCAATTCAGGTAAATCTACACTGCTATCACATGGAAGGAAATCATATTATTAATACAGTGTCAATGGATTCATATCATATTATAATTCACTTCGGCTATTCTGCAGAACAACTACTCCTCGATTACGGGATTCCTGTCTCGTGGAATTATTTTGTTTTGCTCTTACCTTACTCAGGGGACCTTACTGATGTGCGGATTAGTGCTACTTTTCTTATTTTGTCAATTTGATTTTCACTCCCCTATAACATTATCAGAGTTATTTTTTTACAGCAAGTCCAGGACACTTTGTTTACATTCTAGCCTCCTTGGAGGCTCATCCCCGATGTTTAGTAGCCAATCAGAGTGGAGCTTAACCTACAAGAAGTCGGTACATTTTTAATGGTACTTTCCTGTTATCGACAGCCAAAGCTGAAGATTGCAGAGTAAACACCATAGACTTTATCCCATCAATGTTGTATAGTTTTAATACCTAATCAGCGTGGGTGTGGGGGCGGCAGCCCCCACCCATAATACTAGGATAGGTTAGGTAAGGTTGTTAGGTTAGGCTAATGTCTTTTCAAAGTTGACTAAATCGAGTAAACTCCTAGATTGTTGGGGTATCTGAATAATTACAATTAACAATGCAAATGCTAATAAAAAGTGCTTTCCGCACTTTCTAACAATAAAATACACACTTACAATGCATTAAAATATATAAAGAAAATAAAGAAAACCTAAAATAACAGGAGTAGTAGTTATGCAGAATTACCTTCACTTTTGTCACCGTACAATAGCCTACTGTGAAGTAAATTATATAGGCACTCCTCAAGACGAAATGAGTTAGGCTAAGCAGACTTCTCAAAAATATCAGAAGTGAAATTGATAAACTATCAAAGAAACACGTTGATAAATTACTCCTATAAAGTATCAAGACTTCTCACTTACGCAGGCAATAATTTATTAAAAAAACAAAAAATAGGTCCCACCCCTTTTCCATTCTTAAGTAAGCCATTTTAGATTTACAGAAGAGTGACCATTACTTGCATTACTGCATGTCCACAAACATTTCAGTAATGTAAGCATGTTTCCTTCTATTTTTTTTTTCTATTTTATTTTTTTTATTAAGGTGACAGTTACAAAGTGGTGTACAATCTATCTTATTCTAGTTACATTGTAGTTTATCTTATTGTACCAGTACCTCCCTACAATCAACCTAGTTGTTCCCCAATTCGTCCCTCCGCCACGACCATTTCAAAGTCCAAGTCTCTCACTCTTGTCCTCTGTAGCGGGGAGGACTTTGTACCCCTGAGACATAGGAGTGCAGACCTGAGAAGAGAGAAAGAGAGCCGGCATCTCATCCAAGTTATGACTTGGCTTCTATGCTGGCGCTCTTTCTCCGATATTTGTTCAGCTAATCTGGCATAGAAGACACTTGCAGAAGGTCCCATACCTCCCGACGATGAGAAGACCAGAGGAGTAAAGCTTCCTTGATCCCTGTTCAAAATTCTTTCTTCATAAGCGCGTTTTTTCTCACTTTCGTTTCTCAAGTATGCCGCCTTGTGTCCTCGCTCACGATATGTTTGTGCTCTTGGGTTGAAGATTCTGATGTCGAAAAAAGCCCGTTGTCCCCTCGTCCAAAAAAATCGAGCACTTACGTCCACTCTTGCTTCATTTGAAGTATTTGCAGTATTGTGGGCCAAGCGCTGTCCGTCCATAGGCAGAAGTTCCGGTTCGATTCTGACATCATGGCACACCTCGTCCAGCATTTGTGCAGTGATGTCTCGTACTTCATCATGCCGGATACAGATGAATCCTCCTTTCTTACAGGTCATACAGTGGTCTGGGTTGTTTATTTCACCGCATGCACATTTCAGCGGCAGGTTCGAAACTGGCCACCCATACCTCAAGGCTACGGCGTCATTGAATTCTTGTTTATTTAAGCTGAAGCCTTTCTCCTTTATTGGTAATGATGTAAGCCAATTTGAAGCCCCCATGTCTTGTGCCATCTCAACTCTCATTTTCAGTTCTTCCCTACATCTGGTCTTAATTTGTTCTAGGCTATGTTTCTGTCTCTCTCTTCTCTGCTCTTTGTAATTTCCTGTCTTGCATTTCGTTGTTCCTCTTCGTCCACCTCATCATTTTCATTTTGCTCCCGTATTTTTTCTGTCAGAGACGTAGTAAGTTTAAGGGAATTTTGGTACTCATGAGGTGCCGCCTCCACTGGGTTTATGATCCCCATACCTCCGAACCTTGGCGGAAGAGCTAATAGATCTCTTAGCTCTTGCGTGACGCCTTCCATCTCTGTTAAGGCCGGTATGAATGCTCCTCTGATTGCTTCTTCCAGTGGTTGGAGCATCTGTCTAATGCCAGGCACTGTTCTCATAAGAAAGGTCCATCTGTGCTTAACACCATATGTGAAGGCAGTATATGCAGCATGTGGTTCAGATTTCGCAATGTCTGCCAGGGTTTTCACTTCCTTTACCCACTCCGCTACCTTTTTTCGCACATAGTCTCTCTTGCATTCTTCTGTGCCTATTACTGCTCCCAAATGGCGTTGACCCTCCTTTGTAATCTTCACTCCTGTCCCATCAAAAGTCAGCACCGCTTCTTCATACTTGTTTTCTTTCACTATTAGTACAGATTTACTAGCATTCGGATGGTACCCAATGACTTCGCCCACTGATTGTACTCTCCGCCACCATTCTTTGAGATCCCCTATTTTTCCTGCACCTGTGAGGTCATCTGCATACGCCACTTGTTTCACTCGTGTTACCTCATGTTTTATTTTCTGCTGCAGAATAGATAGTGCCAGTGCGTACATTGCCATTGCCACTGGATCTCCTTGCGTTGTTCCTTCATTTGATTTGAGAATTTTCATTTCTTCCTTCTTTGTGCTTCCAACTATATACAGGTTAGCTGGCTCCTTATAAGTATTTTCTATGTACTTTGCGATGCTCGGGCATTTGATCTTGATGTTGTGAATAGCTGCCTCCCTATTAATGGTGTTAAAGGCATTTGTTGCATCCACTAGCAGTACCGCTTCACAATCTTCCTCATCATACACCTTCCCCATTGCATGTATTGCTGCTTCTCCTCCGGCTTGCTGTCCTGCACATACTTGTAAGTTGCCCACTGCTCTTTGTACATCTTTTCCAAATACGGACATGATTCTTTTTCCTATAATCCTTCTAAGAACTTCCCCAATGCCTACTGGTCTAACTCCTTGATTCTTATTTAAAGGTATCAGGCGACTTGCTGTCAGAGCTTCTATGTTCACGCATGGTGATGATGCAAGTTTCTTTGCCAGCAATGCTAGTGTTTCACAAAGGTCACCCGCGGCTGAACCAAACTTGTTTTGACTTAGGAAGATCCTCCAAGTCTTAGCATCTACACCTGATGGACCTGCTCCTCCCTGTGTTTTCAGCGCCTTTCTCCATATGAGGTCTCCAGTTATATTCTCATATATCACCGGGTCTGGAGGAACATATTCCCCGTCTAGTTTGGCCTCATCACTTGCTGGTTTTGCTTCTGGGTGTTTCTCCTTCAGCTGGTCCAAGATGCGTCGATTCACTTCGTGCACTCCACTTGAGGCTTCCCCAGTGACCATTCTGACTGCCTGTGCCACTTTACAAATCCTCATGCTATTTCCAACTGATCGTGCCATATCATCTGGCTTCCTCTTTCTTCGTTGTTTTGTTTTCAGTCTTTGCTGGATTGCTCGTACTTGGCTAAGAATTTTGTCTAACTCCCCATTTTTCCACCACTCCATTCTCTGTTTCAGCGCTTTAATGTTCTCATTCAGTTTTCCCTTTGGTCTTTTTCTTTGAAGGAACAAATGAGGAATGAAAGAAGCTATCTTGATTGCCACGTGCGCCAAAGGGGCATCCTGAACATACTTTAGGATCATACGTCTGAGTTCCCCCAGCATGTCTTTTGCGGCTTCACAAATCGGTAGTTCAAACTTATTATGTTGCCATTGTATCACTTCTGTATAAATTTCATTCACTAATGTTGTGAGTCTGTCACCAGAATGTCCCATCCATTCTCCACCATTCATGTTTACGTTACGAGGTCGTTCGTTCTGTTCACGATTTTCGATTATTTCTCTCTCATTATCTTCGTTTAGGCCTACACCATTTTCATTATTTTGTTCCACACCTCTGTTATCTTGCGAATTATTGATTCCTGCATTTTCTTCTGCGGGCTGCAGTTGTTGATTGTTATTTTCTGCATTTTCTCTAACAGGGTTTGCTTGTACATCTCCATTAACTACATTGTCTGTTTCACGGTTCATTTGTACTGCATCTCTCACTGCGTTTTGTCTGTCATCAGGATTATTCCTCGACTGGGACCGAGTTAATATCATCTTGTCTTATTATCTTAATTTCCTACCTATTCCCTAATACTGAGTCTATCGATCATTACTTCCTAAGGGACGAGCCTCTGGCCGATAAAGGTGAAAATGTAAACATCCTATGAGTAGCGTGAGAGATAGAAAGAGTAAGAGAAGTTATTTAACTCACCTAGTATGATGCAAGGTTACAGAAGATCAGGCTATATTACAAGACAGTGAGTGCAAAAGAAAATAGAAAAATAAAGTAAAATAAAAGTAGTGTTTAAAAATACGCACAAAGAATAAACACGGAAAATATATATATATATATATATATATATATATATATATATATATATATATATAATACAAAACGATTATTGTAGTGAGAAAGGAAATACACTAATTAAGAGAGTAAAATTATTAAAAAGACAAGTGTCAAAATAGTGCTAAGGATTAAAGAAGGATGGTAGAAATCTACCATTAGTTTGAGAAAAAGGTCCTGGTTATCAGTATGCACACAATATATCAGCGAATTATACCTTATTTTAAATAGTATACTTAGTTACTAGTTCGTTAGAGATAACTCTCACATGAAATATACCACTTCAAGTCTGATTTCCTGACTCGGCCATAAATCATATATAACCTTACCTAATATAATCGGCCTGTTTCCTCAAAGCTAAATGACTCTATACAAAGCTAAAGAAACCTTGGCAATTTGAGCCGCTTTACATTCTAAATATGCCTAACTTTAAATGGAAACCAGCCAATTATGTCCTAAGATTTAATTATTTTCAAGACAAAAATATGTACAAAATATTACATCATGTTACTCATGTAATAGTAGCATGAGGGACATTGAGGAAAATGGAAGGAAGAGGGAAGGAGAGGGGAGGGAAGGGAATGTGTGGGTAAGGATGGGGGGGGGGGGAAGGGGGAGGGTTGAATGCTTGTTGTCACTGTGTTTCTCTCTCTCTATTATACAGTAGCTACTACTACCGGTACTCTTACACAAACACACATTTATTTGTAAGCTGCATTGCATCAAAAACTACCACTGACATTTTGTTTTCAATACAAATCTCCCCCATGGATTTAGATAAGAACCATACTTAAATACACTTTTGTTTTGCCATTATACTGTCAGGTATCATATTACTTTAAGCGAGGGGAGGAGAGGTAGAGAGGGGGGGGGGGGGAGTGTTGTGGTCAGCGCGGTTTATGGCTCCTTCCTCTATTTCCTTATTCTGCCTTTTCGCCTCTGCTGTACTTCGCTGTCTCTCTCCTGCATACTTGCCCCTGCTGCAGTCGTCCTCTCAGCATCAGCGCCATGCAGAATATTCCGGTCCACTTTCACACGACCAGCTTCTCCATGGACTGGCGCGATGACAGATGGGATGTGGGTGGGGAAAAGGGGGAGGGGGGGGGGCACACCCTAGGGTGAGTGGTGTTGGCTGGAGACAGTCAAGGAGGGAGGGTATTATGCCTGGCATCGGCTTGCCCCTCGTCCGTACGCCTCCCTCGCTGCCTGGCACAGCACTCTTCAATTTCCGTCTCTTCTTTCACATGTTGTTTGATTTTGGTTAGATAGAACTCCAGAGTTTCACCCAATATCAAATCACCGTAATTTCCCACTCACCCTGTTGTATATTTCACAATTCCATCACCACCCCTTCCCTCACTAACTTGCTGTTCACCCTGGAGAGAAAAATCCATACGTCCTCTCCCTTCAAAGCCTGGACACACATAAATACAGTGAATTTGCTTGAGAATTAAAGGAACATTTTGACTCAAATGACTCATCAAATATCGGTTGCTTAATTAATTAAGCCAACAAAATATAAATGTCCTACTGGGACATAGTCAAAACAATATGGGAAATATAAATGTCCAGTGGGATATCTGTATGACAATGTCAGCCCAGGTGGTTCTTAATGTGCAAATAATAGGCTACCGAAAATCATTAATCATGCATTCTTTAACCCGTCCAGCCCCGGCTAGTTTTGTAATGTTTGTTCACCAGAACCCGGCCGGTTTTCAAAAAATGGTTTTATCCAGAAACAATAGCGAATGGGTTAGGAATGAAGGAAAAACCACGAAAAACCGCTCAAAAAGCTTAAAGAATGGTCCTACAGAGCCCCCGAAAACGTATTTTACAAGAGTAAAAAATTGAAGGCAATTACCCCAAAAAAACAGGTTATTGCGCGCTCACACGCACGCACATGGACTTTGAGAGTTTTCAAACATCGGCACGGTTGCGTGGGATACGTACACAGTTCCCATACAAATCTGAGCCCTCTTGAGTGGCTACACCTGAGGTTACGGTCGGCGCAATTAGGGTGACGCGCCAGGCGCGTCTCTGGGGCTGTGCGTTACATACATCGCCGACGCGTCAGGCGCGTCGCTGGGGCTGTACGGGTTAAGTAAGCTATTTCACTGGAATGTTAAATCTGTAGGCGTGGCATTTATCACACAAATACCCCGTATGAACATCCTAACTAATGCGCACATATAAAATATATAACCCAGTTCATCAGAGATACAATATATAATTATAGCTTTGATTAAAATGTCAATCAACACACATAAATATAAATCAATACTGCAAAAATGTACTGTATATATTGAAAATAGCAAGGCTCCGTATCAACACACAAATACTCACACACACAATCGTGTCTGTAGTTCAAGATGCCAGGAGCCGCCCTCCTCTGCCATCAGCTGTCACCACTCGTCTCTGTATGAGGGACCGCTGTGACGTTAACCACTCCGTTAGAACCGCATGGCTTGTCCTACAGTGACTCGCTGGGATAGCCAGGGCAGTGGATGTGGCTACAGTTGATGTATTATTGTGTGCTTTATTTCATATGAAAGCTTGTGTCATGGGCAGTCCAGAAAGGCTCGTTGTTTTCACCCATGTCAAGGCTTTATATATTTAACCCAGTGAGACCCAGCGTCGCACGTGATGCGTCGGAAGTGTTTGATCACCAACTCCCAGCGACGCATCACGTGCGTCCGACATATTAAAATCAGTTACGAGGCTCGTAGGGTAGGAAATGGCGGGAGAATAGGAGGGGGAGGTACCGTAGTGTGTGTGGGAGCCGGGCCGGTAGGTGTGAGCGGGCCAAGACAGCCGTGCGGCTGGTGGTGGTGCGCTTAGTGGGGATACTTTACACCCTTAGTTCACCGCTACTTTGAACCTTCATTACTTCGGTCGTATGGGAGCTAGAGGCTTGAGATTTATGTGAGACACTCCTTAAGATGTATGCCGTACAATGCCATACTCAGTTTTTACCCTAGTCCTCCCGGGCGGGTGGTCATGCGGGGGAGACGAACTTCCGGGCTCGATGACGTCATAGCTGGCTGGTCTCTTGGGGATTGGTTGGAGGAGTTTTTTACCATGCTTGGTGACATCATGTTCGGCTGGCTTCTTTGGCATTGGCTAGAGGACTTGTTACCGCTTTTCCTACGCGGTTCGAGCTAGTGCTAGTATATATACAGCTTTCTTGCCACTTTCTCCCTCAGATCTGGTTTCTAGAACGCATCCCTCTTATCCCTTTGATACCTGTCTCCCTCTCTCCACCTGAGAACCTTTTCCTCTGCCTATCTCTCTCATTTTCCATATCTTTCACCACCTTTTATTAATATTATACCCCCTCTGGTTAACTCTGCATAATCAGCTTTATGCTGGCCAGTTGTATTGTGCGTTAAGGTCTTATATAACCCATTTATGTTTAGTTGTTAAGATAAGTTGCTCACAAAGCATTGGTTGGCATTCATATTGTTCAGTACCGCTTCCTATAATTATTAGTGTTCTGCTGGATTAGATAATGCTAGACTAGGAGTCTGATACTATAAGGTATTGTTTCCGATGGGTGCTGGCTTTAGTTAAAAGCTGCACGACATACTTGAGAACTGGAGTTGATTGGGCAAATTCTAGTCTGTGTGCCATTGAGAGTAAAGCAGGCACGAATGAGGGCTTTTTGCCTATACCATTCTGCACTGATCTAGGCTCGGTTGTTTGTCTTTGAGGTACGCCAGGAGAACGCTTAATACTTCGGTATTAAGGTTTCTCAAGAGAGCTACCCTTCCCAGTAACGTAATATTTGACGCACAGACTTGAGATTTGCACTAGGCTATGCGGCATGCCATGCGCACCAGTATCTCGTATCATTGACTCTAGCTAGACTTTATCAGTCATAGTAGACATTAAGTATAACTAACCAATTACTCTTATTATGCATACCCGTTTATGATTACACAAGCATTTCGCAGCCTAGTTTGATGTATTGAGACAAACGACTTAGGCTCTTTTTGTTGATAGGAATACTGCATTGTCGTGGCGATTATTATTATTGTTGTAGCGTTTAGGATATTCTTGGCTCCGACTGCATTATATATCCTGCCTTTTGTGTGCATAGCCTGCACGAGCATTGTTCCGCTGCCTGCCTTTTTGGGTTCCATTTCCGATTCGAGCATCTTGATAGCATCTAACATTTAAAGAAGATTCCTTGTTGGTGTTGAAGGACTTTAGTGCACTTTCTTTCATGCAGGAGTGCCTGACATTTATTGATTAAAGTAACGTAAGCTGTAACTTCCCTTACCACCTTACTTTGCATACCATAACCAAGCATCTTCGGTTATAGGTAGTAATAGGCTGTTTTCACATAACATTAACCCTTATTTAGCGGCGAGCAACATAAGTCGAGTTAAAAAAAGCTGGACTATGTGGCGGCGCTCGACATAACTCGAGTGGCAATTTCAGCACGTAATGTGGCTGAGAGAGAGAGACAAGTGGTGGCAGGAGACTAGCGAGCGTATGACTGCTCCAGACCACCGCGGCGAACCTACTGACACAAATCTCAGCTCCCTCCTCCCTCTCTCACTCGCTACATACTCAATTATGTACTGAAAGTACCGAATTACCTGCTTTTTGCACTCGCGTTGCACGGTTATTGCAAGAAAACTATCCATCATACAAGGATCGACATGGTGTCATTCGAAAGCTCTGTTTATGCCCTTTCAGGGATAGGTATTTGTTTTACGTTCTGGGTCTTATTTAGGCATGAAAATGATCACGTAAACAGCCCTATTTTGGCTAAAAACACCCCGCTGTGCGGTACACATAAATAAACCGCATAGGCCGCTCGTAAGGTGTTAAGCCTAGAGTAGACGCACATTTATTGAGAGTTTGATAACCTATTATTGCCTATAGAACTCTGGAGAGTATTTGTGTTCTTTGTTCACTGGGAATATACATCAGAGGTTGGATCTAGCGCTTTCCGTTGTAGCATTTATGCCATTAATAGTCCAATGAATAAGAGCCCTGATATATTTAAACCTCAGTCGTAACAAATGGCGACCTTACCTAGGATTTGGTGAACCTACATTTATTAGCAGGGAACATTTGTTGTTTTGGGGAATATTTTGCGGGGATCAGCAAGAATAATTTTTTTTTGCAACATAGTATAGCCCTTGAGTATTTCCGTGAGTTTTTGTGTGTATATTGAGGTATAAGAGTTTTGGGTGCTTCTTTTCTGAATATTGAGGTGATAATTTTTTGTGAGCATCATGCCTTATACCGAATCAGAGGAGAATGGAGACACAGTACGTAGTGTCGAAACTGAGGAACAGCAGTATGATGAAAGGGTTAATCAGGTGAACTGTGAGGAGGATGCTAGGATATTTTTGCAATGGCCTGTTGGAGCGGTTGGAGGGTATGGATCGGTACGGTCTTCAATGCCTGGCCACAGCTATCAGTCATGCGGGTACTAGCAGCATGACCAGGGATAACTTGATAACGTATGTACTGGGCAGGGTGACTGGTGAGCGAGATGGGTTGAGTGCTCAGAGCCCTTCGGCCATGCTTCCCCTACACTCGACTCCCAGCCATCCCAGTAGTTTGCCGACCCCGAGTACGCTTCCACAGTTGGGTGGTGACTGGCAGGGTGGGTTGCCCCTGGGGGGACCACCGGTAATTTCAAACATTGTAGCACCTTCACCTCCTCAAGGGTTATCTCCAGAATTATTGTTTAAGCTCGAATTAGCTAAGCTTCAGCATCAGCAGCAAATAGAATCAGCTACGATCGAAGAGAGAAAATGCCAGATTCAGCAGCAACAAAGGGCATGCGAGCTTCAGCAGCAAATAGAATTAGCCAAGATAGAAGAGAGAAAAACTATCAGTCACCAGCACATAGAGCTAGCAAAAATCCAAGCTGATTTAGAGTCGACTAGGTACTGTGCCGACATGGACGTAGAGAAGTCGCGAGTAGAGACAACGGGACAGCGACTTGGGGCTGGTAACCGTGGTCATGATCAATCTCTCTCGCACTTATTGAAACTGGTTCCGATGTTTGATGAGAGTGGTGTAACAGAATTTTTCGCACGCTTTGAGAAGAAGTGCCAGGAACACCAGTGGCCAGAGAATAAATGGGCCTTGTATCCTCTAGATTAATAGGCAAGGGTCTTAAAGCCTACGATGCATTACCTTTGGAGTCATGTATTGTGTATGAGGATCTCAAGGAGGCTGTCCTGAGGGCTTACGAACTGCAACCAGAAACGTACCGTTTGAAGTTCCGGGGTGTAACTAAGGGAAGAGATAGCACCTTTTTGGAACACGCCCGGGACTTGTCCGGTGCTATGGGGAACTGGCTCCGATCTGAGAAGGTAACAACATTTGATGGAATTAAGCAGTTAATGATGTTGGAGCAGTTCTTTAAGAGCACGGGCGGTGATCTAACTTTGAACTTAAAGGAGAAAAACCCAAGAACTCTAGTAGAAGCAGCAGAAATGGCTGATCGATGGCTGTCGTTGATTCGGGGTTGCGGGTCCTCACAGAAGTACGATGCAAGTGCTAGGGACCGTTATCCTCCCCCTCCCCGTAGCAATGACACATTTAAACAAAAGAGCAATGAAACTAAAACTGAATCCAAACCTGACACCACGCCGTATAAGACAAGTCAGGGGCCTTTTACATCACAGTATAAGCCGAAACCGAAATTTATGTGTTGTAAGTGCCACCAGGAGGGTCATAAGGCAAATGAGTGCCCTAGTCGACCTCCTCCGGCAGCCGTGTCTTTTGCTCACGGCATTGGAGTGTTCAAGAGGACATCGGAGTTTGTTAGAGGCAATTCTTCCGAGGTAAATACACTGCCAGTGCAGAAGGATCCGGAAGGCTTATTCCCTGTCCGTGATGCCTTTAGTGACCACAGGGGACTCGGTTGTGTGGAGTGGGGGGGTAGAAGACATGAGGTGAGAATTTTGCGTGACACTGGGGCATCGCAAACACTGTTGAGAAATTTCACTGGTAAACCTGTAAATACGGCGCGGGTGGTTGTGGTTCAGGGAGTTAATGCAACAAGGTCATACCCGCTTGTAAGAATGAAGATGGAAGTTGATGGTGTGACTCGTGACCTGGATGTAGGAATTGTGGAGAAGTTACCTGTTGGGGCGTCGACCTCCTTCTCGGCAACGACTTTGCGGGGCCTACTTCTGAGGCTCCGCCTTAGTCGTTGCCGAGAAGCGGCCGACGTGAGTAGGGAGGAGCAGGGGTGGTAAGTGTCCGGTGCAACCTATGGCGTGTGTTGTCACCAGATCTCTTGCATCCAGGGAGTCACATTCTGGTCAACAGTCTTTAGACAAGCGGAGGAAAGGTACCGAGAAGGGGTTGAAAGTTAATGCGGTTGAGAGTTTAGTATCAACGGACATTCTCGGGGACTCATTATTAGGACCGATTTTCGAGTCTGGAGAAGACCCATTAACTTACAAGAAGGCAGAGGATGGGCTTAAAAAGACGAAGAGACAGCAACGATACACAGAGAGAGAGCAACGGGAGGCTAAATTCAATGTAGGAGGGGGGCACGAGTTGTTTCGCAAACACTTAAATAATCTTGCTCCTTCGGACATTCGTAAATTGCAATTAGAAGACCCGGAGGTTCTTGAATGTGGTACCGGTGCTGTCGAGTTGGAGGAGGACTGTGATGCACAGTCGGGAGATGTAGCAACAAGGTACCCTGACGCGTACCCTATAAGAAATGGGTCAGCGAAGACGGTGGTCCGAAACTTGCTAGTGTATTTTTCCCGGTATGGTTACCCGCAGGAGATTCAGTCAGACCAAGGATCCAACTTCACTTCTAACCACTTTGTTCAAGCAGTGCCGCAGTATGGGATTGTTACGGTTGTGTCATCTGCATATCATCCGGAGAGCCAGGGTGTGTTAGAGCGATGGCACTCAGCCTTAACACCTTACGAGCGGCAGAATGTGTACCGCACAGCGGGGTGTTTTTAGCCAAAATAGGGCTGTTTACGTGATCATTTTCATGCCTAAATAAGACCCAGAACGTAAAACAAGTACCTATCCCTGAAAGGGCATAAACAGAGCTTTCGAATGACACCATAACGATCCTTGTATGATGGATAGTTTTCTTGCAATAACCGTGCAACGCGAGTGCAAAAAGCAGGTAATTCGGTACTTTCAGTACATAATTGAGTATGTAGCGAGTGAGAGAGGGAGGAGGGAGCTGAGATTTGTGTATGGTTCGCCGCGGTGGTCTGGAGCAGGATACGCTTCACTCTACACTTCTCTCTCTCTCAGCCACATTACGTGCTGAAATTGCCACTCGACCTATGTCGAGCGCCGCCACATAGTCCAGCTTTATTTAACTCGACTTATGTTGCTCGCCGCTAAATAAGGGTTAAAATCTGTGCTTCGTTATTGTTGCTTTGAGAGTGGGAAAGGTTGGGATCTTGGCCTGCCATATGTTTTATTTGCTGCACGGGAGGTACCTGGGGAAAGTTTGGGATTCAGCCCTAATGAGCTCGTCTTTGGACACCGTGTCAGAGGGCCTCTCCATATGGTTAAAGAAATATGGGAGGGTGCAGAAAAACCTTGTTCTATGCTCAAGTATGTCCTCGACAGTCGAGAACGGATGTTGCGCAGTCTGGAGTTGGCTGGCCGTAATTCGACTAGCTCTCAGGCCCTCATGAAGGACAGGTACGACCTCAAGGTTAAACTCAGGGAGTTTTGCGTGGTTCAGGAGGTGTTGACTCTACTGCCCCTTGTAGGTCACCCCTTATCCGCGAAGTACACTGGTCCTTATAGGGTGGTGGAGAAGCTATCGGACCTGGATTACTTGGTAGCCACTCCAGACAGACGTAAGCGCAGTCAGTTATGTCACGTTAATCTCATGAAGGAGTATGTGAGGCAACCCCCTGAGCCTCTCACTGTGCCTGTGATAACGTTTAGCAGTCAAGGTGGAGAAGGAGAACGGGACAGTCAAGCTCAGGTGGAGGATAAGAAATTTGAGTGGGCGCCTGAGTGTGAGAGGGCGTTTGGAGTGATGAAGCACCTGTTGTGCACTCGCCCGATCCTCGGGGCCCGTGACTTTGGCCTGCCTTTCCAGCTGGCAGAGGGTGCTAGTGGTGTGGGGGCTGGTGCCGTCCTTGTGAAAAAGGACGATGATGGGCTGGAGCATCCTGTTAGTTTCTGCTCGGAGAAGTTCAATTCGGCCCAGGGGAGCTGCTCTGTTGTCGAGGAGGAGCTGCTGGCGGTTGTGCTTGCGCTGGGGCATTTCGAGGTCTATAATCCAGCCTATGGTCCGGTCATTGTAGTTTACACAGATCATCGCCCTCTCAAGTTCTTGGACCAGTTTCACAATCGGAATATGAGGCTGACCGGGTGGTCGCTGGTGTTACGGGAGTATAGCCTGGACATATGCCATATTGCCGGTTGTGACAACCTGGTTGCAGATTGTCTTTCAAGGGTAGATGATCCTGGGTAGATTGACACACGGGTAGCCTCCTGCTTTAGTTTGAATAGTATTTTGCGCTTGGTGCTTGTTGGCTCGCGGTTGTAGCCCAGCGTATGGGGTCGTAAAGCAGGAGTTGAGCGTTTGGTATAGAAGAAAAACTAGGCTTGCTCCTATAGTGCAGCCGAAATAAACAAATTAAAAACATAAAAATCAAATAAAAACTTTCTTTGATAGTTGAATGTTTTCAGTATGTTATAGCAGTAATTCTGAGTTGCACTCCTTTCAGAATGCTGGGCTAGAGAAGCTCGCTCATGAGGAGCATAACTACATATGATTTAACCTATTGTGTTGGGGAGGGTTATCATTTTGTAAAATGTTTTGTTGAGAACTGTGCCAGATATTTTACTGCCGCTGGGTGATGGGAAGTAGAGATATAGCATGGGTTCTAACAATCAGATTTTTTGTGAGCCTTGGGCCTCTTGAGAAAAATCTTGGGGGGGGGGGGGTGTGACGTTAACCATTCCGTTAGAACCGCATGGCTTGTCCTACAGTGACTCGCTAGGATCACCAGGGCAGTGGATGTGGCTACAGTTGATGTATTATTGTGTGCTTTATTTCATATGAAAGCTTGTGTCATGGGCAGTCCAGAAAGGCTCTTTGTTTTCACCCATGTCAAGGCTTTATATATTTAATTGCAAAGTATATGTTTTATCATTAAGTAGTAATGATAGGATTTGAGAGAGAGAGAGAGAGAGTAGAACAGAGTGTGAGGTGGCGCGCAGTGTTTTTTTGCCGGGCTCGATGACGTCATAGCTGGCTGGTCTCTTGGGGATTGGTTGGAGGAGTGTTTTACCATGCTTGGTGACGTCATATTCGGCTGGCTTCTTTGGCATTGGCTAGAGGACTTGTTACCGCATTTCCTACGCGGTTCGAGCTAGTGCTAGTATATATACAGCTTTCTTGCCACTTTCTCCCTCAGATCTGGTTTCTAGAACGCATCCCTCTTATCCCTTTGATACCTGTCCCCCTCTCTCCACCTGAGAACCTTTTCCTCTGCCTATCTCTCTCATTTTCCATATCTTTCACGACCTTTTATTAATATTATACCCCCTCTGGTTAACTCTGCATAATCAGCTTCATGCTGGCCAGTTGTATTGTGCGTTAAGGTCTTATATAACCCATGTATGTTTAGTTGTTAAGATAAGTTGATCACGAAGCATTGGTTGGCATTCATATTGTTCAGTACCGCTTCCTATAATTATTAGTGTTCTGCTAGATTAGATAATGCTAGACTAGGAGTCTGATACTATAAGGTATTGTTTCCGATGGGTGCTGGCTTTAGTTAAAAGCTGCACGACATACCTGAGAACTGGAGTTGATTGGGTAAATTCTAGTCTGTGTGCCATTGAGAGTAGAGCAAGCACGAATGAGGGCTTTTTGCCTATACCATTCTGCACTGTTCTAGGCTCGGTTGTTTGTCTTTGAGGTACGCCAAGAGAACGCTTAATACTTCGGTATTAAGGTTTCTCAAGAGAGCTACCCTTCCCTATAACGTAATATTTGACACACAGACTTGAGATTTGCACTAGGCTAAGCGGCATGCCATGCGCACCAGTATCTCGTATCATTGACTCTAGCTAGACTTTATCAGTCATAGTAGAAATTAAGTATATTAAACCAATTACTCTTATTATGCATACCCGTTTATGATTACACAAGCATTTCGCAGCCTAGTTTGATGTATTGAGACACAAACGACTTAGGCTCTTTTTGTTGATAGGAATACTGCATTGTCGTGGCGATTATTATTATTGTTGTAGCGTTTAGGATATTCTTGGCTCCGACTGCATTATATATCCTTCCTTTTGTGTGCATAGCCTGCACGAGCATTGTTCCGCTGCCTGCCTTTTTGGGTTCCATTTCCGATTCGAGCATCTTGATAGCATCTAACATTTAAAGAAGATTCCTAGTTGGTGTTGAAGGACGTTAGTGCACTTTCTTTCATGCAGGAGTGCCTGACATTTATTGATTAAAGTAATATAAGTTGTAACTTCCCTTACCACCCTACTTTGCATACCATAACCAAGCATCTTTGGTTATAGGTAGTAATAGGCTGTTTTCACATAACATTAAGCCTAGAGTAGACGCACATTTATTGAGAGTTTGATAACCTATTATTGCATATAGAACTCTGGAGAGTATTTGTGTTCTTTGTTCACTGGGAATATACATCAGAGGTTGGATCTAGCGATTTCCGTTTTAGCATTTATGCCATTACTAGTCCAATGAATAAGAGCCCTGATATATTTAAACCTCAGTCGTAACACCGCGTACACACGCACACACACACGCCTGCAACACCAGCAGTCGCCCTCAACCTGCCACACCTAGCCCTCGTCTTCCTCCTTGTGGGTGCCGGCGAGGCAGTATATATACGGGCGGGGCCTTAAGCTCACCAAGGGGCACTCCTCACATTCAAAATGTCCAAGATGACAAAACACAGTTATTGGTCCCATATATACATTAGAGGGTGAATATCCCAATCACAAGACCCTCACTCGATAGATAGGCACCGCCCACACAATCTATTTCACAAGGCATCCTCGGACAATGCGAGGTATTCATATAAGCACAGATAATATCACTTATCAAGTCTTGCAAACCCTCGACTTGATTATAAAGTTCTAACATCATATAATCTCATTTGCCCATCATAAAGTTTCTTAAATATATCATGCCACTTGTAAAATTACACTGATTGTAATCCTGGACACATTAATAGTCTATGGGCTGATATAAATAAGATGATGCAATATTAGGCAAGAACTGTCACTCTTAGAACCGTTAGTTGAGTCCTCTATAGGGAGATATTCCACACTCCTTGTCTTTTACAGTAGTAGTGTCCCTATATAAATAATTCACTGTTTTTCAACATTTAAAAGCACATTTTTTTTTTTTTTTTTTTTTTTAAGAGACAATGAACGGAGGAAGGAAAAACACAGATAAAACAAAAAGGTCCATGTGCCTAAAGGCATCCTCCATTCATAAAATGTTTGTAACAACTGGATTTAAACATTTGTTGATTGTAAGTTTGTGGAAAGCAATTCGAGGGAAGTGAATTCCAAAGAGTAGTAGCTCTGGGGATAAATGAATTCTGATAAGCAGAAGTTCTGCATTGTGGAGGAGAAAGTGTAAATTCATGGGCGCTCTCAGCTGCCCTAGTTCTACGGGGAAAGATGTGGAGAGGCGGCACAATTGAAGCAAGTTCCTCGGAACAATTGCTGTGAAAATATCTGTAGAATAATGCAAGGGATGCAACGTTTCTTCGTATGGCTAATGTAGGAAGGTCCTGTGTGATTGCAGGGTTATTGATTAATCTAATAGCTTTATTTTGAATTTTGTCCAACTGCCTCAATGCAACCACTCCACTTCCACCCCACAGAGGTGAACAGTAATCCATCTGAGAGCGCACATGACTTTTATATATTACGGCCAACTACTCGTCAGTGAAGAATTCTCGAAACTCTGTACAGGAGTCCCAGTTTTTTAGAGGCATTCTTAGCAATGCTTCTAACATAATGTGTCCAGCTCAAGTTAGTAGTTAATGTTACACCGAGAATGTCAATACTAGGGGAAGTGGGAATATTTACATCATTAAAAAATATATGGGAGTCAGTGAGATTCTGTCGGTTAGAAAATTGAATGTACTTGGTTTTCTGTGCATTAAAGGAAACTAGATTCTCTTGTCCCCATTCATTAATTCTAGAAAGGTCCTGGTTCAGAGAAATTGCAGTGTTTATTTTTGAATTTATAAGATCGGGTTGGGTGAAAGAATTGGTAAATGTGAAGGAACTGTGGAGTGTTGAGTCATCTGCGTAGGAATGTATTGGATTATGAGTGGTAGATATGAGATCATTGATATGAATGAGGAACAGAGTTGGGGCCAAAACTGATCCCTGGGGAACACCAGCATTTATTGAGTGAAATTGAGAATAAAGGCCATCTACCATTACACATATTTTTCTGTTATGAAGATAAGAAGAAATTAGTGGAACTAATGATGCAAGGCCGTAGTGTGACATCTTCGACAATAAGGATTGATGCCAGACTCTATCAAATGCCTTTGATATATCCAGTGCTATTGTATGTGTTTCACCATGTTGGTCTGTAGCTTGGTTGATTTGATGCGTAAGAAGGCAAAGAATGTCTGCAGTTGATCGACATCGTCTAAAACCATATTGCCTATCACTGATTAATTTATTATTCTCCAGATGCTTAATTATGTGATTATTTAATGTAATTTCAAAAACTTTGCCAAGAGTGGAAGTTATAGCTATTGGTCTGTAGTGTGATGGATCTGAAGAGGCACCTTTTTTAGGAACTGGATGGATGTTTGCTTCTTTCCAGGGTACTGGGAAGCATGAGGTATGAGTACACAGACGGAAAAATTTTGCCAATACAGGAGCGAGCACCAAGGAGCAATTCTTTAGTACTATTGGAGGAATTTCATCTGGACCAGAAGCCTTATCTACTGAGAGATTCTGCAAAATAGTTTTGACATGTCTGGTGTGGATCTTAAGTGAGGGAATTTCAGGTGAATTAAAATTAAGTACAGGGACAACTTGATTTATTTCATCTAAGGTTGAGTTGGTGGAGAAAATATCTGCAAGAAGGTTAGCTTTACCTCGTGGGTCACTTACAAGATTGCCAGTCGGAGATTTTAATGGTGGAATGGATGAAGCAGTAGTGAAGTTGGATTTGAATGAGTTAAGAGTAGACCAAAATATTTTGTTATCATTTGGATTATTTAGAAGTTTGTTTGCCTGCTTATGGAGAAAGTTTGATTTAGTTAGGTTTAATACAGTTTTGGCATGATTTCTGATGTTTCTAAAGTAATTAAAGGCTTCATGTGTTTTTGATCTTGTGTATGCATTGTAGGCTATTGCTTTTGTTCAGTTACTCTAGCACAATTATGGTCAAACCATTTAGGTGAATTAGATCTTTTACTGTACTTTTGATGAGGAATAAAAGTTTCCATTCCAATTTTTACAAAAATCTTGTATGTGGCTCAAGGTGGAGTGTGCATCATTAGAAAAGAAAGAGTCCAGGGAATATCAATAAAGAAACCTTGAAGACCCTCCCAGTCTGCCCTATCGTAATGCCATTTAGTCACCAAAACAGGTTCAGAGTGGGAAGGTGTGGTAGGTGATACACAGGTGGCCTGTATCAGACAGTGATCAGAAGATCCAAGTGGGGACCTCACTGTAACATCATAATTTTCTGAATTGGTTGTTAAAAATAAGTCCAGTAGGTGGGAATTATGATTAGGATTATCTGGTACACGGGTGGGTTGGTTGACTAGTTGAATGAGATTAAATGAGTCTACAAATAGCTCACATTCAAGACCAGCATCATCAGTCCTGGCTGAATGAGTGAGCCATTCAACATTATGGACATTAAAATCACCCAACACAGTGATTTCAGAAGAAGCATTAAAGTTGAGGACACTGAGTTGTGAGGACAGGAAATCAAAAAGACTTTGCTCTGGAGGAGTATTTGGGGAACGGTAGATGCAACATATGTATTTAAATTTACCAGCAGAAATTAATTTGTATATAGAATAATCAAAATAGGGACAATTGAAACTAGTAACCTCCTCCAGGGCAATTTCAGATTTTGCGAAGCAACATACACCACCTTTAGGTCTGAAATTTTGGAGCAGTTGATAACCTGGAAAATTAAATCTAGATGTGTCAGATGTGGATGTTACTTGAGTCTCTGTCAAAAAAAGGAGAGTAGGGGATTCTGCTTGAAGAAATTGGTGTACAGAATTGATGTTAGAGTGAAGTCCCCTTATATTACTAAAGAAATAGCTGTACTGACAAGCAGCTTTGGGACGTTGCAATGCTCTTGACACAGTCGCATGATGACGACCGGGAGGGCCCTGTGTCAATAACCCAACCCTGCCGGCGGTGGATATCCGAGGGACCACCAGGTTTGCTCTTAACAATTGTACTGCCATATTTATAAGGTAAGTGTATGGTGTTACATGTATGATATGTAGTGGGAAGAGTAGTATTTTATGGATAGAGGATAGCGATGTAGGGCAATGTCGTGAAGTTGGAGGTGTATGTTATATAAAGAGGGTTTTCCTGATACCCCTGATGTGTGAGGCAGAAAGATATGTATCCAGCTACCAAGGCCTGGGAGAGAAAATGGAATTCAGGCTATTCCCTGAGTCTCCCGAAACCTTGGCGGTAGTACTTCCCTGGGCGGGGCTGCCTACCCCTACTACCTACTAAATACATAGATGATATACTGCTCACACAAGTGATGTCCTGACGTCCTGTCGCTGGCCAAGGGCCAGTATACCTTACACCCTCCTCCTACAAACAAAAATTTTCCTGGAGCATACAAAAAAAATGTATGTCAGTCCACACACCTAGATAGCAGGTCAGGCATCATATTATCCTTACCTCTAATGTGAACTACTTCTAAATCATACTCTTGCAAAAGAAGGCTCCATCTAGTCAATCTTTGGTTCTTATTATGGAATTTATTAAGGTACTTTAAAGGATGATGGTCGGTGTAAATGACCAATTTATTGTCTGAGGGACTCACATAAGCATTATAAAATTGCAAGGCTAGTATCAGTGCAAGGAGTTCCTTCTCAATTACTGAATAATTATGCTGGGCCGAGTTGAACTTCTTACTGTAATAACTGACAGGTCTCTCTATTCCTTGACTGTCATTCTGCAATAGTACGGCCCCAGCACCTATGTTACTCGCATCAATAGCTAGCTTAAAAGGTTTTCAAAGTCAGGGGCAAGCAAAAGAGGTGAGAAGACAGAGTGAGTTTAAGAAGCTTGAATGCTGCATCACACTCAGGATTCCAGGTGAACTTCTTTTCCTTCCTCAACAGGTCAGTCAAGGGTGCAACTATTATAAACATGCTGTAGTAACCCGCCATACCTAGAATTCTCCTCACGTCCTTCCTATTCTTAGGAGGTTGCAGGTCACACATGGCCCTTACCTTAGCCTCAGGAGGGGTCAC
The DNA here is from genome assembly GCA_032716605.1 of Paralithodes platypus. Classification (NCBI taxonomy): domain Eukaryota; kingdom Metazoa; phylum Arthropoda; class Malacostraca; order Decapoda; family Lithodidae; genus Paralithodes; species Paralithodes platypus. Next base: position 10,038,834 of record CM064541.1, on the reverse strand, counting down.
AGTCCCTCGACCTAATACATAGCCTAAGTATTCTACTTGTGCGTGCACAAAGTTACACTTGCTCAGTTTGACTACTAAGTTAGCACGGATTAAGGCCTTTAACAAACTCTCAAGTCTAGTCAGGTGATCTTCCCAGGTATCACTGTAAACAATTAAATCATCTATATATGCCACACAACCTTCGAGACCCTTGGTTATCTCGTTCATTAGTCTTTGAAAAGTCGCGCTGGCATTCTTCATACCGAAAGGCATGACTACATTTATAAGTGTTCCCGAGAGTCACAAAGCATGAAGCCTCTTGTGCCCTCTCTGTCAGTGGTACTTGCCAAAAACCCTTTAAGAGATCAAGCTTAGTTATGAATTTGGCTTTGCCTACTGTATCAACACATTCATCCACACGAGGTAATGGATAAGTATCAGTTTTAGAGTTTTTGTTTAGAACCCGGTAATCTATACAAAATTTCACTGACCCACCTGGTTTGTCTACTAGGGTGACTGGTGAGGACCACTCGCTGGTGCAGGACTCAATCATCTCATGGCGCAGCATGTAGTCCAGCTCCTCCTTGATCAGCTCCGCCTTCTTGGGGTTCACACGGTAGGCCCTCTGCTTCACTGGTCGAGCTCCCTGCACATCCACGTCATGTTGCATTAGAGTAGTCCTTCCTGGGGAGCCTCTGAACACCTCTCTGTGTCTCAGGAGCAACTCTCTGACCTCATCACTTTCCTGTCTTGGTAGGTGCTTCAACTTCTCTGGGAGCTCCTCCTCAAAACAGGTCTCGTTGCTCCACATAGTATCCAGGTGGTCAAGTTTTACATCATCATGTGGCTCCATTACTGCTGCTATTGGGGACTGGTTGTTGCAATTTTCTGTGGCCTCTTCACCCTTCCGATGGTATTTCTTTATTAGGTTCACATGGCAGACCCTCTCCTTCCTCCTTCTATTTGGTGTAGAGATTACATAATTCACTACCGATAGCTTCTTAATTATTTTGTATGGTCCCTGGAACTTGCACATGAGCGGTTGTCCTGGTGTAGGTGAAAATGGGAGGATTTCTTCGCCAGGATGGAACATGCGAATTCTTGCGTCCTTGTCGTACCATCTCTTCATCTTCTCCTGGGTGCGTCCAAGATTCTCTCCGGCCAACTCCCATGCTCTTCATAGTCGCTCTCTCAACTCTATTATGCTTCAGAAGGCTGGTGTCCTCTCGTTTTTTTACCCACGCATCCCTCACTAGTTGTAATGGTCCTTTCACTTCGTGGGTAAACAAGAGCTCGAAGGGACTGAAACCTAGGCTTTCATTAGGCACCTCCTGAATGGCAAACATCACCACAGGTAAACCCAAGTCCCAATCCTTGTGGTTCTCCTCACAGTGCTTTCTAAGCATGCTTTTCAATGTTTGGTGGAATCTCTCAAGGGCACCTTGTGACTGTGGGTGATATGCGGACGAATGAATAAGGCGGATCCCCAGCTCCTCACACAGTTGTTTCATCATGCGGGACGTGAAGTTGGTGCCCTGGTCCGTCTGCACCTACTTGGTAGCCCAAATTTGGAGAAAAACTTCACCAGCTCCTTAGCAATAACGTCAGTCTTTATCTTCCTCAGGGGTGTCGCCTCGGGAAACCTCGTCGCCATGTCCATGATGCTTAACACCTTACGAGCGGCCTATGCGGTTTATTTATGTGTACCGCACAGCGGGGTGTTTTTAGCCAAAATAGGGCTGTTTACGTGATCATTTTTCATGCCTAAATAAGACCCAGAACGTAAAACAAGTACCTATCCCTGAAAGGGCATAAACAGAGCTTTCGAATGACACCATAACGATCCTTGTATGATGGATAGTTTTCTTGCTATAACCGTGCAACGCGAGTGCAAAAAGCAGGTAATTCGGTACTTTCAGTACATAATTGAGTATGTAGCAAGTGAGAGAGGGAGGAGGGAGCTGAGATTTGTGTCAGTAGGTTCGCCGCGGTGGTCTGGAGCAGTCATACGCTCGCTAGTCTCCTGCCACCACTTGTCTCTCTCTCTCAGCCACATTACGTGCTGAAATTGCCACTCGAGTTATGTCGAGCGCCGCCACATAGTCCAGCTTTATTTAACTCGACTTATGTTGCTCGCCGCTAAATAAGGGTTAAAATGTACTCGTAACCACTGGCAGTCTTCGGTAGGGGTCCCACTATGTCGATTAATACTCTCTTGAAGGGCTCATCAAATCTTGGCATGGGAATGAGAAAAACTAAATGGGAACCCTCCGGTCACTATTTTGATATATCGACGGTTACGAATTCTCTTCAGAACTCATACAAAGTCTAAATAGGCCTCGGACACAACAACGGGAATCTGACTACTTCAGAAGACAGGTAGGGTTAATATCCCAATTCAGGTAAATCTACACTGCTATCACGTGGAAGGAAATCATATTAATACAGTGTCAATGGATTCATATCATATTATAATTCACTTCTGTCACCGTACAATAGCCTACTGTGAAGTAAATTATATAGGCACTCCTCAAGGACGAAATGAGTTAGGCTAAGCAGACTTCTCAAAAATATCAGAAGTGAAATTGATTAACTATCAAAGAAACACGTAGATAAATTACTCCTATAAAGTATCAAGACTTCTCACTTAAGCAGGCAATAATAAATACAGTGAATTTGATTGAGAATTAAAGGAACATTTTGACTCAAATTACTCATCAAATATCGGGTGCTTAATTAATTAAGCCAACAAAATATAAATGTCCTACTGGGACATAGTCAAAACAACATGGGAAATATAAATGTCCCACTGGGATATCGTCAAAACAATATGGGATATCTGTATGACAATGTCAGCCCAGGTGGTTCTTAACCCGGCAAGCGCGATAGGCCTCACGGAAGGCTTCCTATAGGGAACGCGATAGGCCTCACGGAAGCAGGACCATAAAAAAAGCCTTCCATAAAAAAAAAGGGCCTATCAAAACAAAGGAATTTGTCTCTAGGTGAGATAATTCCCCTCCAGTACTCATCCATGTAAATCTCACCCACCCCCCTCCCCTCCTTCCCCACCTTATTCCCCCCTCCCTCCCCTCCTCAATTATCACCTATTTTTCCTCTTATTATCATCATTTATCGGTTATTTTTCTCTCCCGCGATAATGTAGCACAAGTGGGTTGCATAAAAGATCGTTATGCAACACCCAGACACCGGCACACACCGCCCCGCTCTCCTCAGTTGACTCCCAGACAGCGAGAGGGGAAGGCTGCCTGTCTCTCTCTCTCGCCTGAGATTATGACCGGGTGGCCAATATCTTCGTTTTTCACCACCCAAATGCTTTTCCCACTTATTTTAGCACTCTTGAAGGTTCATATATACATCATATATGTAAAATAAAAGCATACCGAAAACAAATAATGGTTTATATTGTAAATATAACGAATTCTGTCAGAATCCAGGGCTAGAAATGCACAAATAACTACCCTAGCACCTACGTCTATATCGCGCTTGTCAGGTTAATGTGCAAATAATAGGCTACCGAAAATCATTAATCATGCATTCTTTAACCCGGGAGCTGCCGGGAGACTCTTAAGAGTTCCCCCGGCGCACTGCGGGGAGACTCTTAAGAGTCAGAGAAAAAAAAAATCAACTTTTGACATCGAAAAAAAAAAAAAAACAAATTTTTTTTTTTTTTTTTTTTTTTATTTTTTTTTGGCCCCTGGGCCATGCAAAATCTCAGTCCTCTACCTCCCCTCCTTCCCCACTTTCCTCCTCTCCTTCAGTTATCACCTATTTTCCCTGTTATTCCCTTATTCTGAGGTATATTTTCGTGCTAACATTAGAAATCCGATTGGAGGGTGTGGTCATCACTGATAGCAAGCGAGTGCAAGAGAGAGAGAGAGAGTATCGATCGACTGTGTCTCAGTGGCCTTGGGGGAAATTGGCGGGAAAGCAGATTGCCTCACCCATACATTATACAACTCGCGGGCTATATCTCCGATTTTGACCATCCAAACGCTGTTTTCACTCGTTTTATTGTTTGTTTCAGGTTAATACCTTTATAATCAACCCATAATAGGTGCATATGGATAAGTATTAATGCTATTAATGGCACAATGAATATTTTAGTGACGGAAACACCTCAAATACGTCAGCACAGGGGGACGTTTCCAATTACCCCCATGCGCACTTCAGAGGTTAAGTAAGCTATTTCACTGGAATGTTAAATCTGTAGGGGTGGCATTTATCACACAAATACCCCGTATGAACATCCTAACTAATGCGCACATATAAAATATATAACCCAGTTCATCAGAGATACAATATATAATTATATCTTTGATCAAAAGGTCAATCAACACACATAAATATAAATCAATACAAGAGATCACTGCAAAAATGTACTGTATATATTGAGAATAGCAAGGCTCCGTATCAACACACAAATAGTCACACACACAATCGTGTCTGTAGTTCAAGATGCCAGGAGCCGCCCTCCTCTGCCATCAGCTGTCACCACTCGTCTCTGTCTGAGGGACCGCGTACACACGCACACACACACGCCTGCAACACCAGCAGTCACCCTCAACCTGCCACACCTAGCCCTCGTCTTCCTCCTTGTGGGTGCCGGCGAGGCAGTATATATACGGGCGGGGCCTTAAGCTCACCGAGGGGCACTCCTCACATTTAAAATGTCCAAGATGACAAAACACAGTTATTGGTCCCATATATACATTAGAGGGTGAATATCCCAATCACAAGACCCTCACTCGATAGATAGACACCGCCAACACAATCTATTTCACAAGGCATCCTCGGACAATGCGAGGTATTCATATAAGCACAGATAATATCACTTATCAAGTCTTGCAAACCCTCGACTTGATTATAAAGTTCTAACATCATATAATCTCATTTGCCCATCATAAAGTTTCTTAAATATATCATGCCACTTGTAAAATTACACTGATTGTAATCCTGGACACATTAATAGTCTATGGGCTGATATGAATAAGATGATGCAATATTAGGAAAGAACTGTCACTCTTAGAACCGTTAGTTGAGTCATCTATAGGGAGATATTCCACACTCCTTGTCTTTTACAGTAGTAGTGTCCCTATATAAATAATTCACTGTTTTTCAACATTTAAAAGCACATAGATGATATACACCCTCCTCCTACAAACAAAAATTTTCCTGGAGCATACAAAAAAAATGTATGTCAGTCCACACACCTAGATAGCAGGTCAGGCATCATATTATCCTTACCTCTAATGTGAACTACTTCTAAATCATACTCTTGCAAAAGAAGGCTCCATCTAGTCAATCTTTGGTTCTTATTATGGAATTTATTAAGGTACTTTAAAGGATGATGGTCGGTGTAAATGACCAATTTATTGTCTGAGGGACTCACATAAGCATTATAAAATTGCAAGGCTAGTATCAGTGCAAGGAGTTCCTTCTCAATTACTGAATAATTACGCTGGGCCGAGTTGAACTTCTTACTGTAATAACTGACAGGTCTCTCTATTCCTTGACTGTCATTCTGCAATAGTACGGCCCCAGCACCTATGTTACTCGCATCAATAGCTAGCTTAAAAGGTTTTTCAAAGTCAGGGGCAAGCAAAAGAGGTGAGGAAGACAGAGTGAGTTTAAGAAGCTTGAATGCTGCATCACACTCAGGATTCCAGGTGAACTTCTTTTCCTTCCTCAACAGGTCAGTCAAGGGTGCAACTATTATAAACATGCTGTAGTAACCCGCCATACCTAGAATTCTCCTCACGTCCTTCCTATTCTTAGGAGGTTGCAGGTCACACATGGCCCTTACCTTAGCCTCAGGAGGGGTCACAGTCCCTCGACCTAATACATAGCCTAAGTATTCTACTTGTGCGTGCACAAAGTTACACTTGCTCAGTTTGACTACTAAGTTAGCACGGATTAAGGCCTTTAACAAACTCTCAAGTCTAGTCAGGTGATCTTCCCAGGTATCACTGTAAACAATTAATCATCTATATATGCCACACAACCTTCGAGACACTTGGTTATCTCGTTCATTAGTCTTTGAAAAGTCACGCTGGCATTCTTCATACCGAAAGGCATGACTACATTTATAAGTGTTTCCGAGAGTCACAAAGCATGAAGCCTCTTGTGCCCTCTCTGTCAGTGGTACTTGCCAAAACCCTTTAAGAGATCAAGCTTAGTTATGAATTTGGCTTTGCCTACTGTATCAACACATTCATCCACACGAGGTAATGGATAAGTATCAGTTTTAGAGTTTTTGTTTAGAACCCTGTAATCTATAAAAAATTTCACTGACCCACCTGGTTTGTCTACTAGGGTGACTGGTGAGGACCACTCGCTGGTGCAGGACTCAATCATCTCATGGCGCAGCATGTAGTCCAGCTCCTCCTTGATCAGCTCCGCCTTCTTGGGGTTCACACGGTAGGCCCTCTGCTTCACTGGTCGAGCTCCCTGCACATCCACGTCATGTTGCATTAGAGTAGTCCTTCCTGGGGAGCCTCTGAACACCTCTCTGTGTCTCAGGAGCAACTCTCTGACCTCATCACTTTCCTGTCTTGGTAGGTGCTTCAACTTCTCTGGGAGCTCCTCCTCAAAACAGGTCTCGTTGCTCCACATAGTATCCAGGTGGTCAAGTTTTACATCATCATGTGGCTCCATTACTGCTGCTATTGGGGACTGGTTGTTGCAATTTTCTGTGGCCTCTTCACCCTTCCGATGGTATTTCTTTATTAGGTTCACATGGCAGACCCTCTCCTTCCTCCTTCTATTTGGTGTAGAGATTACATAATTCACTACCGATAGCTTCTTAATTATTTTGTATGGTCCCTGGAACTTGCACATGAGCGGTTGTCCTGGTGTAGGTGAAAATGGGAGGATTTCTTCGCCAGGATGGAACATGCGAATTCTTGCGTCCTTGTCGTACCATCTCTTCATCTTCTCCTGGGTGCGTCCAAGATTCTCTCCGGCCAACTCCCATGCTCTTCATAGTCGCTCTCTCAACTCTATTATGGACTTCAGAAGGCTGGTGTCCTCTCGTTTTTTTACCCACGCATCCCTCACTAGTTGTAATGGTCCTTTCACTTCGTGGGTAAACAAGAGCTCGAAGGGACTGAAACCTAGGCTTTCATTAGGCACCTCCTGAATGGCAAACATCACCACAGGTAAACCCAAGTCCCAATCCTTGTGGTTCTCCTCACAGTGCTTTCTAAGCATGCTTTTCAATGTTTGGTGGAATCTCTCAAGGGCACCTTGTGACTGTGGGTGATATGCGGACGAATGAATAAGGCGGATCCCCAGCTCCTCACACAGTTGTTTCATCATGCGGGACGTGAAGTTGGTGCCCTGGTCCGTCTGCACCTACTTGGGTAGCCCAAATTTGGAGAAAAACTTCACCAGCTCCTTAGCAATAACGTCAGTCTTTATCTTCCTCAGGGGTGTCGCCTCGGGAAACCTCGTCGCCATGTCCATGATGCTTAACACCTTACGAGCGGCCTATGCGGTTTATTTATGTGTACCGCACAGCGGGGTGTTTTAGCCAAAATAGGGCTGTTTACGTGATCATTTTCATGCCTAAATAAGACCCAGAACGTAAAACAAGTACCTATCCCTGAAAGGGCATAAACAGAGCTTTCGAATGACACCATAACGATCCTTGTATGATGGATAGTTTTCTTGCTATAACCGTGCAACGCGAGTGCAAAAAGCAGGTAATTCGGTACTTTCAGTACATAATTGAGTATGTAGCAAGTGAGAGAGGGAGGAGGGAGCTGAGATTTGTGTCAGTAGGTTCGCCGCGGTGGTCTGGAGCAGTCATACGCTCGCTAGTCTCCTGCCACCACTTGTCTCTCTCTCAGCCACATTACGTGCTGAAATTGCCACTCGAGTTATGTCGAGCGCCGCCACATAGTCCAGCTTTATTTAACTCGACTTATGTTGCTCGCCGCTAAATAAGGGTTAAAATGTACTCGTAACCACTGGCAGTCTTCGGTAGGGGTCCCACTATGTCGATTAATACTCTCTTGAAGGGCTCATCAAATCTTGGCATGGGAATGAGAAAAACTAAATGGGAACCCTCCGGTCACTATTTTGATATATCGACGGTTACGAATTCTCTTCAGAACTCATACAAAGTCTAAATAGGCCTCGGACACAACAACGGGAATCTGACTACTTCAGAAGACAGGTAGGGTTAATATCCCAATTCAGGTAAATCTACACTGCTATCACGTGGAAGGAAATCATATTAATACAGTGTCAATGGATTCATATCATATTATAATTCACTTCTGTCACCGTACAATAGCCTACTGTGAAGTAAATTATATAGGCACTCCTCAAGACGAAATGAGTTAGGCTAAGCAGACTTCTCAAAAATATCAGAAGTGAAATTGATTAACTATCAAAGAAACACGTAGATAAATTACTCCTATAAAGTATCAAGACTTCTCACTTAAGCAGGCAATAATAAATACAGTGAATTTGATTGAGAATTAAAGGAACATTTTGACTCAAATTACTCATCAAATATCGGGTGCTTAATTAATTAAGCCAACAAAATAAATGTCCTACTGGGACATAGTCAAACCAACATGGGAAATATAAATGTCCCACTGGGATATCGTCAAAACAATATGGGATATCTGTATGACAATGTCAGCCCAGGTGGTTCTTAACCCGGCAAGCGCGATAGGCCTCACGGAAGGCTTCCTATAGGGAACGCGATAGGCCTCACGGAAGCAGGACCATAAAAAAAGCCTTCCATAAAAAAAGGCCTATCAAAACAAAGGAATTTGTCTCTAGGTGAGATAATTCCCCTCCAGTACTCATCCATGTAAATCTCACCCACCCCCCTCCCCTCCTTCCCCACCTTATTCCCCCTCCCTCCCCTCCTCAATTATCACCTATTTTTCCTCTTATTATCATCATTTATCGGTTATTTTTCTCTCCCGCGATAATGTAGCACAAGTGGGTTGCATAAAAGATCGTTATGCAACACCCAGACACCGGCACACACCGCCCCGCTCTCCTCAGTTGACTCCCAGACAGCGAGAGGGGAAGGCTGCCTGTCTCTCTCTCTCGCCTGAGATTATGACCGGGTGGCCAATATCTTCGTTTTTCACCACCCAAATGCTTTTCCCACTTATTTTAGCACTCTTGAAGGTTCATATACATCATATATGTAAAATAAAAGCATACCGAAAACACATAATGGTTTATATTGTAAATATAACGAATTCTGTCAGAATCCAGGGCTAGAAATGCACAAATGACTATCCTAGCACCTACGTCTATATCGCGCTTGTCAGGTTAATGTGCAAATAATAGGCTACCGAAAATCATTAATCATGCATTCTTTAACCCGGGAGCTGCCGGGAGACTCTTAAGAGTTTCCCCGGCACTGCGGGGAGACTCTTAAGAGTCAGAGAAAAAAAAAAATCAACTTTTGACATCGAAAAAAAAAAAAAAAAAAAAAAAATTTTTATTTTTTTTATTTTTTTTGGCCCCTGGGCCATGCAAAATCTCAGTCCTCTACCTCCCCTCCTTCCCCACTTTCCTCCTCTCCTTCAGTTATCACCTATTTTCCCTGTTATTCCCTTATTCTGAGGTATATTTTCGTGCTAACATTAGAAATCCGATTGGAGGGTGTGGTCATCACTGATAGCAAGCGAGTGCAAGAGAGAGAGAGAGAGTATCGATCGACTGTGTCTCAGTGGCCTTGGGGGAAATTGGCGGGAAAGCAGATTGCCTCACCCATACATTATACAACTCGCGGGCTATATCTCCGATTTTGACCATCCAAACGCTGTTTTCACTCGTTTTATTGTTGTTTCAGGTTAATACCTTTATAATCAACCCATAATAGGTGCATATGGATAAGTATTAATGCTATTAATGGCACAATGAATATTTTAGTGACGGAAACACCTCAAATACGTCAGCACAGGGGGACGTTTCCAATTACCCCCATGCGCACTTCAGAGGTTAAGTAAGCTATTTCACTGGAATGTTAAATCTGTAGGGGTGGCATTTATCACACAAATACCCCGTATGAACATCCTAACTAATGCGCACATATAAAATATATAACCCAGTTCATCAGAGATACAATATATAATTATATCTTTGATCAAAAGGTCAATCAACACACATAAATATAAATCAATACAAGAGATCACTGCAAAAATGTACTGTATATATTGAGAATAGCAAGGCTCCGTATCAACACACAAATAGTCACACACACAATCGTGTCTGTAGTTCAAGATGCCAGGAGCCGCCCTCCTCTGCCATCAGCTGTCACCACTCGTCTCTGTCTGAGGGACCGCGTACACACACGCACACACACACGCCTGCAACACCAGCAGTCACCCTCAACCTGCCACACCTAGCCCTCGTCTTCCTCCTTGTGGGTGCCGGCGAGGCAGTATATATACGGGCGGGGCCTTAAGCTCACCGAGGGGCACTCCTCACATTAAAATGTCCAAGATGACAAAACACAGTTATTGGTCCCATATATACATTAGAGGGTGAATATCCCAATCACAAGACCCTCACTCGATAGATAGACACCGCCAACACAATCTATTTCACAAGGCATCCTCGGACAATGCGAGGTATTCATATAAGCACAGATAATATCACTTATCAAGTCTTGCAAACCCTCGACTTGATTATAAAGTTCTAACATCATATAATCTCATTTGCCCATCATAAAGTTTCTTAAATATCATGCCACTTGTAAAATTACACTGATTGTAATCCTGGACACATTAATAGTCTATGGGCTGATATGAATAAGATGATGCAATATTAGGAAAGAACTGTCACTCTTAGAACCGTTAGTTGAGTCATCTATAGGGAGATATTCCACACTCCTTGTCTTTTACAGTAGTAGTGTCCCTATATAAATAATTCACTGTTTTTCAACATTTAAAAGCACATAGATGATATACACCCTCCTCCTACAAACAAAAATTTTCCTGGAGCATACAAAAAAAATGTATGTCAGTCCACACACCTAGATAGCAGGTCAGGCATCATATTATCCTTACCTCTAATGTGAACTACTTCTAAATCATACTCTTGCAAAAGAAGGCTCCATCTAGTCAATCTTTGGTTCTTATTATGGAATTTATTAAGGTACTTTAAAGGATGATGGTCGGTGTAAATGACCAATTTATTGTCTGAGGGACTCACATAAGCATTATAAAATTGCAAGGCTAGTATCAGTGCAAGGAGTTCCTTCTCAATTACTGAATAATTATGCTGGGCCGAGTTGAACTTCTTACTGTAATAACTGACAGGTCTCTCTATTCCTTGACTGTCATTCTGCAATAGTACGGCCCCAGCACCTATGTTACTCGCATCAATAGCTAGCTTAAAAGGTTTTTCAAAGTCAGGGGCAAGCAAAAGAGGTGAGGAAGACAGAGTGAGTTTAAGAAGCTTGAATGCTGCATCACACTCAGGATTCCAGGTGAACTTCTTTTCCTTCCTCAACAGGTCAGTCAAGGGTGCAACTATTATAAACATGCTGTAGTAACCCGCCATACCTAGAATTCTCCTCACGTCCTTCCTATTCTTAGGAGGTTGCAGGTCACACATGGCCCTTACCTTAGCCTCAGGAGGGGTCACAGTCCCTCGACCTAATACATAGCCTAAGTATTCTACTTGTGCGTGCACAAAGTTACACTTGCTCAGTTTGACTACTAAGTTAGCACGGATTAAGGCCTTTAACAAACTCTCAAGTCTAGTCAGGTGATCTTCCCAGGTATCACTGTAAACAATTAAATCATCTATATATGCCACACAACCTTCGAGACCCTTGGTTATCTCGTTCATTAGTCTTTGAAAAGTCGCGCTGGCATTCTTCATACCGAAAGGCATGACTACATTTATAAGTGTTCCCGAGAGTCACAAAGCATGAAGCCTCTTGTGCCCTCTCTGTCAGTGGTACTTGCCAAAAACCTTTTAAGAGATCAAGCTTAGTTATGAATTTGGCTTTGCCTACTGTATCAACACATTCATCCACACGAGGTAATGGATAAGTATCAGTTTTAGAGTTTTTGTTTAGAACCCTGTAATCTATACAAAATTTCACTGACCCACCTGGTTTGTCTACTAGGGTGACTGGTGAGGACCACTCGCTGGTGCAGGACTCAATCATCTCATGGCGCAGCATGTAGTCCAGCTCCTCCTTGATCAGCTCCGCCTTCTTGGGGTTCACACGGTAGGCCCTCTGCTTCACTGGTCGAGCTCCCTGCACATCCACGTCATGTTGCATTAGAGTAGTCCTTCCTGGGGAGCCTCTGAACACCTCTCTGTGTCTCAGGAGCAACTCTCTGACCTCATCACTTTCCTGTCTTGGTAGGTGCTTCAACTTCTCTGGGAGCTCCTCCTCAAAACAGGTCTCGTTGCTCCACATAGTATCCAGGTGGTCAAGTTTTACATCATCATGTGGCTCCATTACTGCTGCTATTGGGGACTGGTTGTTGCAATTTTCTGTGGCCTCTTCACCCTTCCGATGGTATTTCTTTATTAGGTTCACATGGCAGACCCTCTCCTTCCTCCTTCTATTTGGTGTAGAGATTACATAATTCACTACCGATAGCTTCTTAATTATTTTGTATGGTCCCTGGAACTTGCACATGAGCGGTTGTCCTGGTGTAGGTGAAAATGGGAGGATTTCTTCGCCAGGATGGAACATGCGAATTCTTGCGTCCTTGTCGTACCATCTCTTCATCTTCTCCTGGGTGCGTCCAAGATTCTCTCCGGCCAACTCCCATGCTCTTCATAGTCGCTCTCTCAACTCTATTATGGACTTCAGAAGGCTGGTGTCCTCTCGTTTTTTTACCCACGCATCCCTCACTAGTTGTAATGGTCCTTTCACTTCGTGGGTAAACAAGAGCTCGAAGGGACTGAAACCTAGGCTTTCATTAGGCACCTCCTGAATGGCAAACATCACCACAGGTAAACCCAAGTCCCAATCCTTGTGGTTCTCCTCACAGTGCTTTCTAAGCATGCTTTTCAATGTTTGGTGGAATCTCTCAAGGGCACCTTGTGACTGTGGGTGATATGCGGACGAATGAATAAGGCGGATCCCCAGCTCCTCACACAGTTGTTTCATCATGCGGGACGTGAAGTTGGTGCCCTGGTCCGTCTGCACCTACTTGGGTAGCCCAAATTTGGAGAAAAACTTCACCAGCTCCTTAGCAATAACGTCAGTCTTTATCTTCCTCAGGGGTGTCGCCTCGGGAAACCTCGTCGCCATGTCCATGATGCTTAACACCTTACGAGCGGCCTATGCGGTTTATTTATGTGTACCGCACAGCGGGGTGTTTTTAGCCAAAATAGGGCTGTTTACGTGATCATTTTCATGCCTAAATAAGACCCAGAACGTAAAACAAGTACCTATCCCTGAAAGGGCATAAACAGAGCTTTCGAATGACACCATAACGATCCTTGTATGATGGATAGTTCTCTTGCTGCAACGCGAGTGCAAAAAGCAGGTAATTCGGTACTTTCAGTACATAATTGAGTATGTAGCAAGTGAGAGAGGAGAGCTGAGATTTGTGTCAGTAGGTTCGCCGCGGTGGTCTGGAGCAGTCATACGCTCGCTAGTCTCCTGCCACCACTTGTCTCTCTCTCTCAGCCACATTACGTGCTGAAATTGCCACTCGAGTTATGTCGAGCGCCGCCACATAGTCCAGCTTTATTTAACTCGACTTATGTTGCTCGCCGCTAAATAAGGGTTAAAATGTACTCGTAACCACTGGCAGTCTTCGGTAGGGGTCCCACTATGTCGATTAATACTCTCTTGAAGGGCTCATCAAATCTTGGCATGGGAATGAGAAAAACTAAATGGGAACCCTCCGGTCACTATTTTGATATATCGACGGTTACGAATTCTCTTCAGAACTCATACAAAGTCTAAATAGGCCTCGGACACAACAACGGGAATCTGACTACTTCAGAAGACAGGTAGGGTTAATATCCCAATTCAGGTAAATCTACACTGCTATCACGTGGAAGGAAATCATATTAATACAGTGTCAATGGATTCATATCATATTATAATTCACTTCTGTCACCGTACAATAGCCTACTGTGAAGTAAATTATATAGGCACTCCTCAAGACGAAATGAGTTAGGCTAAGCAGACTTCTCAAAAATATCAGAAGTGAAATTGATTAACTATCAAAGAAACACGTAGATAAATTACTCCTATAAAGTATCAAGACTTCTCACTTAAGCAGGCAATAATAAATACAGTGAATTTGATTGAGAATTAAAGGAACATTTTGACTCAAATTACTCATCAAATATCGGGTGCTTAATTAATTAAGCCAACAAAATATAAATGTCCTACTGGGACATAGTCAAAACAACATGGGAAATATAAATGTCCCACTGGGATATCGTCAAAACAATATGGGATATCTGTATGACAATGTCAGCCCAGGTGGTTCTTAACCCGGCAAGCGCGATAGGCCTCACGGAAGGCTTCCTATAGGGAACGCGATAGGCCTCACGGAAGCAGGACCATAAAAAAAGCCTTCCATAAAAAAAAAGGGCCTATCAAAACAAAGGAATTTGTCTCTAGGTGAGATAATTCCCCTCCAGTACTCATCCATGTAAATCTCACCCACCCCCCTCCCCTCCTTCCCCACCTTATTCCCCCCTCCCTCCCCTCCTCAATTATCACCTATTTTTCCTCTTATTATCATCATTTATCGGTTATTTTTCTCTCCCGCGATAATGTAGCACAAGTGGGTTGCATAAAAGATCGTTATGCAACACCCAGACACCGGCACACACCGCCCCGCTCTCCTCAGTTGACTCCCAGACAGCGAGAGGGGAAGGCTGCCTGTCTCTCTCTCTCGCCTGAGATTATGACCGGGTGGCCAATATCTTCGTTTTTCACCACCCAAATGCTTTTCCCCACTTATTTTAGCACTCTTGAAGGTTCATATATACATCATATATGTAAAATAAAAGCATACCGAAAACAAATAATGGGTTATATTGTAAATATAACGAATTCTGTCAGAATCCAGGGCTAGAAATGCACAAATAACTACCCTAGCACCTACGTCTATATCGCGCTTGTCAGGTTAATGTGCAAATAATAGGCTACCGAAAATCATTAATCATGCATTCTTTAACCCGGGAGCTGCCGGGAGACTCTTAAGAGTTCCCCCGGCGCACTGCGGGAAGACTCTTAAGAGACAGAAAAAAAAAATAGCAACTTTTGACATCAAAAAAAAAAAAAAAAAATATAATTTTTTTTTTTTATTTATTTTTTTTCTTTGGCCCCTGGGCCATGCAAAATCTTAGTCCTCTACCTCCCCTCCTTCCCCACTTTCCTCCTCTCCTTCAGTTATCACCTATTTTCCCTGTTATTCCCTTATTCTGAGGTATATTTTCGTGCTAACATTAGAAATCCGATTGGAGGGTGTGGTCATCACTGATAGCAAGCGAGTGCAAGAGAGAGAGAGAGAGTATCGATCGACTGTGTCTCAGTGGCCTTGGGGGAAATTGGCGGGAAAGCAGATTGCCTCACCCATACATTATACAACTCGCGGGCTATATCTCCGATTTTGACCATCCAAACGCTGTTTTCACTCGTTTTATTGTTGTTTCAGGTTAATACCTTTATAATCAACCCATAATAGGTGCATATGGATAAGTATTAATGCTATTAATGGCACAATGAATATTTTAGTGACGGAAACACCTCAAATACGTCAGCACAGGGGGACGTTTCCAATTACCCCCATGCGCACTTCAGAGGTTAAGTAAGCTATTTCACTGGAATGTTAAATCTGTAGGGGTGGCATTTATCACACAAATACCCCGTATGAACATCCTAACTAATGCGCACATATAAAATATATAACCCAGTTCATCAGAGATACAATATATAATTATATCTTTGATCAAAAGGTCAATCAACACACATAAATATAAATCAATACAAGAGATCACTGCAAAAATGTATATATTGAGAATAGCAAGGCTCCGTATCAACACACAAATACTCACACACACAATCGTATCTGTAGTTCAAGATGCCAGGAGCATCCCTCCTCTGCCATCAGCTGTGACCACTCGTCCTCCGTCTGAGGGACCGCGTACACACGCACACACACGCCTGCAACAACAGCAGTCGCCCTCAACCTCTGCCACACCTAGCCCTCGTCTCTTTCCGAATCCCCCCTCTGGGTGCCGGCGAGGCAGTTTATATACGGGCGGGGCCTTATGCTCACTGAGGGGCACTCCTCACATTCAAAATGTCTAAGATGACAAAACACAGTTATTGGTCCCATATATACATTAGAGGGTGAATATCCCAATCACAAGACCCTCACTCGATAGATAGACACCGCCAACACAATCTATTTCACAAGGCATCCTCGGACAATGCGAGGTATTCATATAAGCACAGATAATATCACTTATCAAGTCTTGCAAACCCTCGACTTGATTATAAAGTTCTAACATCATATAATCTCATTTGCCCATCATAAAGTTTCTTAAATATATCATGCCACTTGTAAAATTACACTGATTGTAATCCTGGACACATTAATAGTCTATGGGCTGATATAAATAAGATGATGCAATATTAGGCAAGAACTGTCACTCTTAGAACCGTTAGTTGAGTCATCTATAGGGAGATATTCCACACTCCTTGTCTTTTACAGTAGTAGTGTCCCTATATAAATAATTCACTGTTTTTCAACATTTAAAAGCACATAGATGATATACACCCTCCTCCTACAAACAAAAATTTTCCTGGAGCATACAAAAAAAATGTATGTCAGTCCACACACCTAGATAGCAGGTCAGGCATCATATTATCCTTACCTCTAATGTGAACTACTTCTAAATCATACTCTTGCAAAAGAAGGCTCCATCTAGTCAATCTTTGGTTCTTATTATGGAATTTATTAAGGTACTTTAAAGGATGATGGTCGGTGTAAATGACCAATTTATTGTCTGAGGGACTCACATAAGCATTATAAAATTGCAAGGCTAGTATCAGTGCAAGGAGTTCCTTCTCAATTACTGAATAATTACGCTGGGCCGAGTTGAACTTCTTACTGTAATAACTGACAGGTCTCTCTATTCCTTGACTGTCATTCTGCAATAGTACGGCCCCAGCACCTATGTTACTCGCATCAATAGCTAGCTTAAAAGGTTTTTCAAAGTCAGGGGCAAGCAAAAGAGGTGAGGAAGACAGAGTGAGTTTAAGAAGCTTGAATGCTGCATCACACTCAGGATTCCAGGTGAACTTCTTTTCCTTCCTCAACAGGTCAGTCAAGGGTGCAACTATTATAAACATGCTGTAGTAACCCGCCATACCTAGAATTCTCCTCACGTCCTTCCTATTCTTAGGAGGTTGCAGGTCACACATGGCCCTTACCTTAGCCTCAGGAGGGGTCACAGTCCCTCGACCTAATACATAGCCTAAGTATTCTACTTGTGCGTGCACAAAGTTACACTTGCTCAGTTTGACTACTAAGTTAGCACGGATTAAGGCCTTTAACAAACTCTCAAGTCTAGTCAGGTGATCTTCCCAGGTATCACTGTAAACAATTAAATCATCTATATATGCCACACAACCTTCGAGACACTTGGTTATCTCGTTCATTAGTCTTTGAAAAGTCACGCTGGCATTCTTCATACCGAAAGGCATGACTACATTTATAAGTGTTTCCGAGAGTCACAAAGCATGAAGCCTCTTGTGCCCTCTCTGTCAGTGGTACTTGCCAAAAACCCTTTAAGAGATCAAGCTTAGTTATGAATTTGGCTTTGCCTACTGTATCAACACATTCATCCACACGAGGTAATGGATAAGTATCAGTTTTAGAGTTTTTGTTTAGAACCCTGTAATCTATAAAAAATTTCACTGACCCACCTGGTTTGTCTACTAGGGTGACTGGTGAGGACCACTCGCTGGTGCAGGACTCAATCATCTCATGGCGCAGCATGTAGTCCAGCTCCTCCTTGATCAGCTCCGCCTTCTTGGGGTTCACACGGTAGGCCCTCTGCTTCACTGGTCGAGCTCCCTGCACATCCAGGTCATGTTGCATTAGAGTAGTCCTTCCTGGGGAGCCTCTGAACACCTCTCTGTGTCTCAGGAGCAACTCTCTGACCTCATCACTTTCCTGTCTCGGTAGGTGCTTCAACTTCTCTGGGAGCTCCTCCTCAAAACAGGTCTCGTTGCTCCACATAGTATCCAGGTGGTCAAGTTTTACATCATCATGTGGCTCCATTACTGCTGCTATTGGGGACTGGTTGTTGCACTTTTCTGTGGCCTCTTCACCCTTCCGATGGTATTTCTTTATTAGGTTCACATGGCAGACCCTCTCCTTCCTCCTTCTATTTGGTGTAGAGATTACATAATTCACTACCGATAGCTTCTTAATTATTTTGTATGGTCCCTGGAACTTGCACATGAGCGGTTGTCCTGGTGTAGGTGAAAATGGGAGGATTTCTTCGCCAGGATGGAACATGCGAATTCTTGCGTCCTTGACGTACCATCTCTTCATCTTCTCCTGGGTGCGTCCAAGATTCTCTCCGGCCAACTCCCATGCTCTTCATAGTCGCTCTCTCAACTCTATTATGGACTTCAGAAGGCTGGTGTCCTCTCGTTTTTCTACCCACGCATCCCTCACTAGTTGTAATGGTCCTTTCACTTCGTGGGTAAACAAGAGCTCGAAGGGACTGAAACCTAGGCTTTCATTAGGCACCTCCTGAATGGCAAACATCACCACAGGTAAACCCAAGTCCCAATCCTTGTGGTTCTCCTCACAGTGCTTTCTAAGCATGCTTTTCAATGTTTGGTGGAATCTCTCAAGGGCACCTTGTGACTGTGGGTGATATGCGGACGAATGAATAAGGCGGATCCCCAGCTCCTCACACAGTTGTTTCATCATGCGGGACGTGAAGTTGGTGCCCTGGTCCGTCTGCACCTACTTGGGTAGCCCAAATTTGGAGAAAAACTTCACCAGCTCCTTAGCAATAACGTCAGTCTTTATCTTCCTCAGGGGTGTCGCCTCGGGAAACCTCGTCGCCATGTCCATGATGCTTAAAATGTACTCGTAACCACTGGCAGTCTTCGGTAGGGGTCCCACTATGTCGATTAATACTCTCTTGAAGGGCTCATCAAATCTTGGCATGGGAATGAGAAAAACTAAATGGGAACCCTCCGGTCACTATTTTGATATATCGACGGTTACGAATTCTCTTCAGAACTCATACAAAGTCTAAATAGGCCTCGGACACAACAACGGGAATCTGACTACTTCAGAAGACAGGTAGGGTTAATATCCCAATTCACGTAAATCTACACTGCTATCACGTGGAAGGAAATCATATTAATACAGTGTCAATGGATTCATATCATATTATAATTCACTTCTGTCACCGTACAATAGCCTACTGTGAAGTAAATTATATAGGCACTCCTCAAGACGAAATGAGTTAGGCTAAGCAGACTTCTCAAAAATATCAGAAGTGAAATTGATTAACTATCAAAGAAACACGTTGATAAATTACTCCTATAAAGTATCAAGACTTCTCACTTAAGCAGGCAATAATAAATACAGTGAATTTGATTGAGAATTAAAGGAACATTTTGACTCAAATTACTCATCAAATATCGGGTGCTTAATTAATTAAGCCAACAAAATATAAATGTCCTACTGGGACATAGTCAAAACAACATGGGAAATATAAATGTCCCACTGGGATATCGTCAAAACAATATGGGATATCTGTATGACAATGTCAGCCCAGGTGGTTCTTAACACCTTACGAGAGGCCTATGCGGTTTATTTATGTGTACCGCACAGCGGGGTGTTTTTAGCCAAAATAGGGCTGTTTACATGATCATTTTCATGCCTAAATAAGACCCAGAACGTAAAACAAGTACCTATCCCTGAAAGGGCATAAACAGAGCTTTCGAATGACACCATAACGATCCTTGTATGATGGATAGTTTTCTTGCAATAACCGTGCAACGCGAGTGAAAAAAGCAGGTAATTCGGTACTTTCAGTATATAATTGAGTATGTAGCGAGTGAGAGAGGGAGGTGGGAGCTGAGATTTGTGTCAGTAGGTTCGCCGCGGTGGTCTGGAGCAGTCATACGCTCGCTAGTCTCCTGCCACCACTTGTCTCTCTCTCTCAGCCACATTACGTGCTGAAATTGCCACTCGACCTATGTCGAGCGCCGCCACATAGTCCAGCTTTATTTAACTCGACTTATGTTGCTCGCCGCTAATTAAGGGTTAATGTGCAAATAATAGGCTACCGAAAATCATTAATCATGCATTCTTTAAGTAAGCTATTTCACTGGAATGTTAAATCTGTAGGGGTGGCATTTATCACACAAATACCCCGTATGAACATCCTAACTAATGCGCACATATAAAATATATAACCCAGTTCATCAGAGATACAATATATAATTATATCTTTGATCAAAAGGTCAATCAACACACATAAATATAAATCAATACAAGAGATCACTGCAAAAATGTACTGTATATATTGAGAATAGCAAGGCTCCGTATCAACACACAAATAGTCACACACACAATCGTGTCTGTAGTTCAAGATGCCAGGAGCCGCCCTCCTCTGCCATCAGCTGTCACCACTCGTCTCTGTCTGAGGGACCGCGTACACATGCACACACACACGCCTGCAACACCAGCAGTCGCCCTCAACCTGCCACACCTAGCCCTCGTCTTCCTCCTTGTGGGTGCCGGCGAGGCAGTATATATACGGGCGGGGCCTTAAGCTCACTGAGGGGCACTCCTCACATTCAAAATGTCCAAGATGACAAAACACAGTTATTGGTCCCATATATGCATTAGAGGGTGAATATCCCAATCACAAGACCCTCACTCGATAGATAGACACCGCCCACACAATCTATTTCACAAGGCATCCTCGGACAATGCGAGGTATTCATATAAGCACAGATAATATCACTTATCAAGTCTTGCAAACCCTCGACTTGATTATAAAGTTCTAACATCATATAATCTCATTTGCCCATCATAAAGTTTCTTAAATATATCATGCCACTTGTAAAATTACACTGATTGTAATCCTGGACACATTAATAGTCTATGGGCTGATATAAATAAGATGATGCAATATTAGGCAAGAACTGTCACTCTTAGAACCGTTAGTTGAGTCATCTATAGGGAGATATTCCACACTCCTTGTCTTTTACAGTAGTAGTGTCCCTATATAAATAATTCACTGTTTTTCAACATTTAAAAGCACATAGATGATATACTGCTCACACAAGTGATGTCCTGACGTCCTGTCGCTGGCCAAGGGCCAGTATACCTTACAATATAATTATATATATATATATATACATTATTATATATATAATATATATATATATATATATACAGTATAATTATATATATATACAGTATATATATATATATATATATATTTTTTTTTTTTTTTATATATATATGTATATATATATATACTGTATATACATATATATATACTGTATATATACCTGTATATATATATATATATATATATATACAGTATATACGGTATATATTTTGTTTTCTTCTATGTCCTTCTTTACTATACATTTTGCAGTAAATAATATTTTCTTGACTCTGCTGGTGTGATTCTTCATGCCGAACCAAAAGTCGAGGGGATAGGTGGGTTGGCAAAGAGCCTTCCGCTTTTCTATCCTTGTCTTAATCCTTATTATACCCTTTATTATTTGTTTTTGTTTATAATATATTATTATTAATATTTTTTTTTTTTTTTTTTTTTTAGATTTGAAGCCGGACTGCCTAGCAGGTATTGCAAAGTCTGTATATATATGTAACTCTATGTAAGTCTCTCTGTGTCGGTCTCTCTGTCTCTCTCTCTCTCCTTCTATAACGGTGCCTATTAACGGTTAAACGTACATGTTAACTGAGCACAACAAATACCTATGAATATACACATTCCTACATACATTCCTTCGACAGAGCTAGACTCTTCGCCCAGAATATCGCCTTAAATGATTCCGGTGCGGTTCCTCCCTCTCCACCGCCTTCTCACTCACTTTTTATTAGTTTTGTCTATGTGGATGGGACAGACAAAAGGCAGAACTGCCTGTGACGAGTGCCTCGCCCAGAGTTAAAAGAGTGACAGGGCCAAAATCAAGGAATGTTCGAGCCAAAATGCTTGGACACACGGAGTTTGAAGCAATTTAAATCATAGGATAAGGGGAAGATGGATTCAGGGAGAGAGTTCCAGAGCTCAGCTGTTGCATAGAAGAAGGCTTGGAAATATCGTTTCACTCTTGGATTTTAGAGTTGCACAGAGTAGGGGTGGGATTGTGTTGCAAGACGGTTGCTACGTACTCTGTGTAGAGGAGGTGGTATACACTGAGAGAGCTCTGAGAAATACTGATTATTGTAATAGCGGTAGAATAGCGAAAGTGATGCAACATTGCGGCGAAGAGAGAGATTGCAAAGTCAGTCAGTGAATGTGAGTTAATGAAAAGAAAGGCTTTCTTTTCTACTTTGTCAAGAAGTGCTGTGTTAGTGACAGGATCCTCTCCACACATGCGAACAATACTCAATACATGGACGCTGTTGAGATTCGTAAGTAACTTTACAGTTTAGGTTAAGTAAACATACTGGAAGTTCAAATTAGGTGCCAGTATTAGGCTAAGTTATATATCTGTAATAGATATATACTATTTCGTATTAGTTTATATGGATTTATTATCCATTATTATATCGGGTTGTCATTATAATAAATCCGGTATATCTTGTAGTTAGTTAAATGACGCGTTGGTAGATAAGATAACTGCGCATGCGTCATATTCGGGAACTTGAGGGCTGAGGGTCCCTCGCTCCAAGACAAATTAGACTCGCTTTAGCTACGAACTCATCAAGATCTCCTTCTAGCCGCTCCAATACAACCACCTGTTTCATGCTAAGTCACTCTAATTCTTAACTCTTAGTGTAGTGGCCACTATACCTTCTATCTATCCCTAACACTATCCTTGAGCTATCCATCCCTATCAACAATAAAAGTAAGTTAACTCTTGTGAGTTTATAGGTAAGTTTCGCTTTGTTTGCTATCGAATTCTCACGATATGGTCCTTCGATACCTCTGACTTTTGCCTTATGCTATCTTTTCTTCTTTGTCTTTACTTTCTTCTGCTTTCCTGTTGTCTACTATTTCCTGGCTATTCCTTCTTTCTGTCCCCTGTTTCCGCTTCTCTGGTGTCCCCTGTAGGCTTAAGGGCTCGTGTTTGTTATCTGTGCCCTAATTTCCGCCGGGTCTCGCTTGTTTTGCCCGTCCATTTGAGCCGCCGCCATGTATTTCCGTCTTGCGCCTTTGGTAGGGGGGTTGGGGCCAGCGAAGGCCTGTTCAAGAGGGTCGTGGCTACTGCCCAGGAACACTACACAAAGCTGGGAGATATTCAGGCTTTAAGGGACCTGTCGGATGAGGAATGGGAGGCGGGTACTTTCTCTAATATAGATCTGAGTAATAATTGGTAGGCTATAGGCTAGTGTGACGCCTACCAGCGTTGGCAGAATCGCCTCCCGGTAGCCACTAGCACTCGCCAGGGCAATGAATTTGGCTACAGTCTATCTACAATGTTGTATTTTCTTTCTTGTGAATCGTCATGTCACAGACAGTATAGAAGTGGTCTTTATTTTCGTCTGTGACAAGGTATTATATTTTATATCATCAGTTATAAGTTTAATGCATAAGACTGAATGATACAGCTAGAGAGTGTGAGTGAGTAAGTGCAGAAGGCAGAGGGTAGTACGCGTAGTGTTGCGTGTTGTCTCGGTGACGTCATCCCACGGCCGGGCCCTCTGAGTGGCTAGCCGCCTTGCCGCCCTCCTGCCGCTGCAGGAGGTAGTCCCACTGCACTCCCTGCTGCCTGTGTGCCTTCCTTGCTCAGAGCTTGCCTGACCAGCATAACCTTAACACCTCCCTTGCCATCTGTCCCCGACTTCCACCTATAGAACACTTTCTCTCTCTCTCAACTTCTTACCTCTTATTCTTCTAATCTATTTAATATCATAACTCCCCTTTGGTTCTGCACGATTTCATATATCGGCCATCATATTATATGCTGAAGCTCTCAGATATTTCATGTTTAGTTAGACATTTTGGAGGGGTTAACATTTTGTCTGTAGAGGTTCGACACACTCGCGGTGTTTCCCTACCTATTTCTTTGTTGTCTGCTGGGCTATTTAATGCTAGACTGGGGTGAGGCTATTGATGTTATGATTTCCGATGTGTACCAGGTTTTGTTGAACTTGTACAATCGCAACGGATACGTGGGAAGCCTAGGTTGTCTTTCTGACTATGTACCTTGTGAGTTTAGCACTGTGTTGCGAGTGAGGGCTTTTGCCTCTGCCACCCAACACTGTGCTAACTCGTTTTGCTTTGACTTGAAGAGGGTCGCCAGGAGAGAACCAGATACTAGCGATCTGGAACTCTCAAGAGAGCACCCCGTCATTTAACGTAATTTGGCCGTACAATCTTAAGGACCTCGCTAGGCTATGAGCCGCTTGCTCAGCCATTGTTTCCTAGCCTACGACATCCCAGCTAGACTTTATTCGCCTAGCAGACACCCAATTAGGATTATAAGATCTTATGTATTGTATGCAGCATTTTTTATTCACGTTGAGTGTAAGCCTTGGTTGTTGTTGAGTTGCACAACCCGAGCAGGCTTTTGCGTTGCCTGAGGAAGTACTTCTTTTGTTGTTGGAGATAATACTATTGCACATTTATCTTTATTCCCGTGCCAGTTAACACTGTATGTCCCTACCCTTGTCATATCTTGTTCCTGCTTTATATAACAGTTCAAAATCCGATTCGATCATCTTAAGCAGCATCAGACTTTCCTCAGAAGATTCCTGTTCGATGCTTTAGGACTTTCATTCACTTTCTTTAATATAGGAGTGACAGTTTATTTTTGTTTAGAGTAACTTTAATTATACCTTCTTCTTGTTTGCATTAAATCAATCCAGTGATTTAATTAAGCTCTCTATCTTTTTCCTTGTATACATTATTAACGTAATTGTATGTTGTTGTGATCAGGCTGTATCAGAGATCATCAGCCTGTAGTAGTAGTGCATTTATACCGAGTTAGAGGATACCCCGCTATTGCAGATTTAACTCTGGAGGGTATAGGTGTTTTTGTGCGCCGGCATTATAAGTTCGAGGGTTGGATCTAGTGTTACCGTAGTGGCTGTGTGCCTTTCTAGTCCAATGATTAAGAGCCCTTGATTTATACGAGTCCCGGTTGTAACAAATGGCGACCTTGCTCAGGATTTTGTGAACCTAGAGAAATATTGCAGGATTGATGTGGTCATTTGTTTTTTTGTTTAAAGGAATATAGTGGACACAGATTTTTTTTTGGCAAGTAGTATAACACTTAAGAGTCTTCAAGCATTTTTGAGTGAATAGTGCTGCATGAGAGTTTAGGTACTCCTTTTTTTTATATAAACGTTGAGAATTTTTGGTGGACACTATGTCGGACGACGGATCAATGTACAGTGAGGACACAGTACGGGAAGCAGGCCCTGAGGTGCAGATGATAGATGATATTGGAGTAGTAACTAGTGAAGAGGATGCAAGGACATTTTTGGAGATGCCTATTACTATTGACCGGGTGGCGGGGATTGATCGGTATGGTCTCCAGTGTTTGGCCACGGTCATGGGGCATGTTGGCACTAGCAGCATGACGAGAAATGACCTGGTGGCGTGTGTGCTGGGCGGGTTGCGTGGTGCACAGGGTGGAGCGGGTGCTTTGGCACCTTCGGCCAAGCCCCCCCTCCACTCTACTCCCATCATGCTCTCTAGAACACCGGATCAGAGGACATTCCCGCAGGCCGATAGTCACTGGCAGCATGGTTTGCCCCTGGGTGGATCACTGGGTGGGTCTCCAAATGTTGCATCTCCTCCTCCTCAAGGTTTGACTCCAGATATGCTCTTCCAGCTTGAGATGGCTAAGCAGCAACGGGAATCTGAGCAGCAGCAGCGGCAGTTTGAGATGGCTTAGATTCAGGCTGAGGAGAGAAGGGCCAGATATGAGACTGAGGAGAGAAGGGCCAGATATGAGACTGAGGAAAGAAGGGCCATACATGAGGCTGAGCTTCGGGTTGAGGCTACGAAGTACTGTGCAGACATAGATCTTGAGAAGTCTCGGGTGGAGTCAACAGGGCAGCATCTCGGTTCTGGGAATCGAGGTCTTGATCAGTCTTTATCGCACCTTCTTAAGTTAGTCCCTGTATTTGACGAGTCGGGGGTCACCAAATTTTTCATGCGTTTTGAGAAGAAGTGCCGGGAGCACCAATGGCCCGAGGTTAAGTGGGCAGCCCTTGTTTCCTCTAGGTTGGTTGGCAAAGGACTCAAGGCATATGATGCGTTGCCCTTGGAGTCGTGCATCGATTATGAGGTATTGAAGGAGGCTGTCCTGCGGGCGTACGAGTTACAACCAGAGACGTAGAGATTGAAGTTCCGGGGTGTAACGAAGGGTCGTGAGTGCACCTTTCTTGAGCATGCCCGGGATCTGTCCGATGCATTTAGAAACTGGCTGCGTTCTGAGAAGGCATCGACGTTTGAGGAGTTGAAACAGCTGATGCTTCTAGAACAATTTTTCAAGTGTACGGGCGGCGATCTGACGTTGAATCTTAACGAAAAAAATCCGAAAACTCTTCAGGAGGCCGCTGAGATGGCTGACCTTCGGTTATCTTTGATTCGTGGGTGCGGTTTTGCAAAGAGAAGTGATGCAGGCAATAAGGAGCGTAACCCTCCCCCTCCCCGAAACACTGATACACATAATTACACTAAGAACAAGAGCAACGACACCAAAACTGACCATAAACCTAGTACCGTCCCGTTTAGCAAGGGTCCAGGCCCTTCCCCACCTCAAGGGAAGCCCAAGGGGGAGTTAGAGTGTTTTCATTGTCATGAGAAGGGGCATTTTGCAAGAGCCTGTCCAAGCAAGCTACCTAATGCAGTTGTGTCTTTGGCTCGCAACATTGGGGTGTCCCCGAAGTCGTCTGAGTTTGCCCGGGGTATAACGTCAGAGGCTGGGACACAGCCAGTGGAGAAGAATCCGGAAGGCTCGAACCCTGTCCGCGGTCTTTTGTGACCATCGAGGGCGTGGCTGCGTGAAGTGGGTGGGTAAGAAGCATGGAGTTGAGCTGTTGCGAGACACGGGTGCCTCTCAGACTTTGATGAAGAACATTACTGGTAGACCAATAAACGCGGCACGGGTGGTTGTGGTGCAAGGTATCAATGCTACCAGGTCATACCCGTTGGTCAGGATGGAACAGGAGGTAGATGGTGTGACACGAGAGTTGGATGTTGGAATTGTGGAGAACTTGCCTGTTGGGGGCGTCAACCTCCTTCTCGGCAACGACTTTGCGGTGCCTACTTCTGAGGTTTCACCCTTAGTCGTTGCCGAGAAGCCGGTCGACGTGAGTAGGGAGGAACAGGAGTGGGTAGAGAAGTGTCAAGTACAACCTATGGCGTGCGTTGTTACAAGATCTCTTGCATCCAAAGTGTCACAGCCTATTCCTCAGTCTTCAGACCAGCGGAGGAACGGTCGGAAGGAGCAAGCTAAAGTTGGGAGTTTTGTGAGTTTTGCTCCAGCGGCTCTCCTTAGCGGCTTAGTACTTGACTCAGAGGTGAGCTCCGGAGTGGCCCCAGAACCTGTCACCCCTAGTGACATGGTTGGGCGTGATGGCACTCCGCGACTTAGTAGTTCCCAGTTGGAGGAGAGTTGTGGGAACGGGGCTATCGAACACGAGGACGGGGAAACATGTCATGTGAACCTGTTGGAGGAGTTTGTGAGGCAACCACCTGAGCAGCCTACTGTCCCTGCGTTGGTCTGCAGCGGCCAAGGTGGAGAAGGAGAGGGGGGCAGTAGGGCACAGGTGGAGGAGAGTTGGGATCGTCATGTCTCGGCGGAGCAGTGGGCGGGGGACACGAGTCTGGTGGCTGTGGAAGCGCTGGAGCACCTGCCTGAGCAGCAGTGTGCAGCGCTCCAGCACCAGCTCGGTTCATACCTCACTGGTCGTGCCGAGCTCCCGAGCCTCACAATTCAGGCGGTGCAAGATGTTCCGCGGGCAGGTCACTTGAATGTTGATAGACCGTTAGCCTCGTTGTTTCGGTGGTTCAGGGTGGGCGACGAGACTTGGACATGGTTGTCAGGTCAGGGTCGACCCATGGCTGCCAAGGGTGGTGGTCAGAAGGAGGACATTGAGCAGATTGGGGAGGTTGGCTGTGGAGTGGATGTGCCCGGTCGTCGCATAGCCCCCCAATGCTGCTCTAGTCGAATGCAACAGCCCTACCATAGACCGACTGTATCTGGCCATGTCGCTAAAAGCGGTGATGCTGCGCAGGCAGATGTAGCCGTAAGGAATGCGGGTGTGCGCATGTATGGTATCGGCGGGGAAGCCTTAGCAATAATTAACTATGGGAGTGACTGCACAGGTGGTACTGATTGTCCCTCTCATGACCTGGCTGTTCTAGGGACGAAGGTGGAGAAGGAGGGAAACTACAGGTTAGAAGCTGCGGTCTCGGCTGGGTTGTGGGAGGGCACTAGGCATATTGTTCTGCGAGATAAATTGCTTACTAGGCTGTGGCAGTGCATCCGCATGTTTGTTGCTTCTCCAGGCCTGATGTACGGGGTAGAATCCGACATGGAGGCTGGAGACAGTGCAAGGCTCAGTTTAATTCCCTACCGTATAAATCCTGCTCAACAGCCTGTCTTGAAAACAGAGCTAGACGACATGTGGAAAAAGGGTCTGAGGGATAAGGGATATCGTGAGTTGTCGTTGCCAGTGAGTTTGCAACCGGAGTTGAGTGGCAAGATCTGTGTGTATGGTGATTGCAAGAGTGTGGAAGCATTATCCCTGACAGACACATATCCATTGCCCAAGGGTTTGAGGGATAAGGGATATCGTGAGTGGTCGTTGCCAGTGAGTTTGCAACCTGAGTTGAGTGGCAAGATCCGTGTGTATGGTGATTGCAAGAGTGTGGAAGCCTTATCCCTGACAAACGCCTATCCATTACCTAGAGTTGACGATACCATAGACCACATCGGGGCTGCATCGCTAATCAGGAAGGTAGAACTAGTGAAAGGTTATTGGCAGGCCCCGTTGCCGGAAAGAGCGACGAGAAGGGCCAGTCTTGTGATGAACTGGGCAGTTAATCAGTGTCAGGTGTTGTTGTGCTGCCGGAACACAAGTTGGATGTGTTGCATGCTAATGATAATGTTTTGGCTGATTTTTTGTCACGGGAGGGGTTGTTTGCAGGAGAACCCTCGCCGTTCAGTCAGTGTGTGTTGAGAGTGGAGAAAAATCAGGCTTGCCCCTGTAGAGCAGCCGCCAAAAACAACATTAAAATTAAATAAAACAAAAATCACATAAAAACTCTTTCTTTTGATAGTTAATTGTAAGTTGCCAATGTTATAGCTAAAGTCCTAAGTTGAACCTGTCTTTCACTTAGGAGGCTGGGCTCTGTGAAGCTCGCTCTGGGAGCATAGCAGGCTAAAATTATACAATTATGTTTGGGAGGGGTTATAAGATTTTATTTATGCTAAAAATTTTGTTTTTTTTATGATTGAGCTTTGCATTTCATTTCTGGTGGAGTGGCTATGTCTGACGGGTCTTGTCGGCATTCTGCCTTGTCAGCTATCGTGCTCGCCTAATGTTGAGCGTCCTATATCTTGGGCGGGGTGTGACGCCTACCAGCGTTGGCAGAATCGCCTCCCGGTAGCCACTAGCACTCGCCAGGGCAATGAATTTGGCTACAGTCTATCTACAATGTTGTACTTTCTTTCTTGTGAATCGTCATGTCACAGGCAGTATAGAAGTGGTCTTTATTTTCGTCTGTGACAAGGCATTATATTTTATATCATCAGTTATAAGTTTAATGTATAAGACTGAATGATACAGCTAGAGAGTGTGAGTGAGTAAGTGCAGGAGGCAGAGGGTAGTACGCGTAGTGTTACGTGTTGTCTCGGTGACGTCATCCCTCGGCCGGGCCCTCTGAGTGGCTGGCCGCCTTGCCGCCCTCCTTCCGCTGCAGGAGGTAGTCCCCCCGCACTCCCTGCTGCCTTTGTGCCTTCCTTGCTCAGAGCTTGCCTGACCAGCATATTCTTCACACCTCCCTTGCCATCTGTCCCCGACTTCCACCTATAGAACACTTTCTCTCTCTCTCAACTTCTTACCTCTTATTCTTCTAATCTATTTAATATCATAACTCCCCTTTGGTTCTGCACGATTTCATATATCGGCCATCGTATTATATGCTGAAGCTTTCAGATATTTCATGTTTAGTTAGACATTTTGGAGGGGTTAACATTTTGTCTGTAGAGGTTCGACACACTCGCGGTGTCTCCCTACCTATTTCTTGGTTGTCTGCTGGGCTATTTAATGCTAGACTGGGGTGAGGCTATTGATGTTGTGATCTCCGATGTGTACCAGGTTTTGTTGAACTTGTACAATCGCAACGGATACGTGGGAAGCCTAGGTTGTCTTTCTGACTGTGTACCTTCTGAGTTTAGCACTGTGTTGCGAGTGAGGGCTTTTGCCTCTGCCACCCAACACTGTGCTAACTCGTTTTGCTTTGACTTGAAGAGGGTCGCCAGGAGAGAACCAGATACTAGCGATCTGGATCTCTCAAGAGAGCACCCCGTCATTTAACGTAATTTGGCCGTACAATCTTAAGGACCTCGCTAGGCTATGAGCCGCTTGCTCAGCCATTGTTTCCTAGCCTACGACATCCCAGCTAGACTTTATTCGCCTAGCAGACACCCGATTAGGATTATAAGCTCTTATGTTATGTATGCAGCATTTTTTATTCACGTTGAGTGTAAGCCTTGGTTGTTGTTGAGTTGCACAACCCGAAAAGGCTTTTGCGTTGCCTGAGGAAGTACTTCTTTTGTTGTTGGAGATAATACTATTGCACATTTATCGTTATTCCCGTGCCAGTTAACACTGTATGTCCCTACACTTGTCATATCTTGTTCCTGCTTTATATAACAGTTCAAAATCCGATTCGATCATCTTAAGCAGCATCAGACTTTCTTCAGAAGATTCCTGTTCGATGCTTTAGGAATTTCATTCACTTTCTTTAACCCTTTATTGGCGGCTCGCAACTTATGTCGTGTGAAAGAAATTTGGACTGAGTGGCGGTTCACAACTTATGTCGTGTGCCATTTTCACCACGTAATGTTGCTGAGAGAGAGAGATAAGTGGTGGGAGGAGAGTAGCAAACGTATGACTGCTCCAGACCACCGCGGCGGAGCTACTGACATGAATTCCACCCTCCCCCACCCTCACGCACTCGCTACACAGGGAATTATGTAGGGAAACTACCTAATTACATGGTTTTTGCACTCGTGTTGCGCGATCGTTGCAAGAAAACTAGCGGTCGTACAAGGATGGTTGGGGTGTCATTGGAATGCTCTGTTTATGCCCTTTCAGGGATAGATACTTGTTTTACGCTCTGGGTCTTATTTAGGCATGCAAATGATCACGTAAACAACCCTATTTAGGGTAAAAACATCCCGTTGGGCGGTACATATAAATTACCGCCTAGGCCGCTCATAAGGTGTTAATATAGGAGTGACAGTTTATTATTGTTTAGAGTAACTTTAATTATACCTTCTTCTTGTTTGCATTAAATCATTCCAGTGATTTAATTAAGCTCTCTATCTTTTTCCTTGTATACATTATTAACGTAATTGTATGTTGTTGTGATCAGGCTGTATCAGAGATCATCAGCCTGTAGTAGTAGTGTATTTATACCGAGTTAGAGGATACCCCGCTATCGCAGATTTAACTCTGGAGGGTAAAGGTGTTTTTGTACGCCGGCATTATAAGTTCGAGGGTTGGATCTAGGTGTTACCGTTGTGGCTGTGTGCCTTTCTAGTCCAATGATTAAGAGCCCTTGTTTTATACGAGTCCCGGTCGTAACACTAGGTATATAATTGCAACAATTAAATTAATGTAAAGTAGAATTATAAGGGTTAAATTGAATTTGTTCGGTCTTAACTAAATTTAAAAGGGGTAATTACCACAAACATTGTTGGTACCATTTGATGTTGGGCTAGCCTAGTTTATTATAGGTTTACAATTTAAATTGGCTTGTTATACACCTTTTTGGCCTCCCTTCCTTAGTGTACTCTAATAACAATTTGCCGCAGATTATGTAAGTTTAATTACTTTTATTTGTGAGTGGAGATAGTAGGCATTGTTAACTTTTATTATTGCGCTCTGCGTCTTATTTCCCTCATTATTGCCCTACACCAACAAATTTGCCGTATTTAATAAAAGGTTTACCATTTAAATTTAAGTGTGGAGATTCTTATGCGTTGTCAGTTTACTTTTATTATTGCGTTCCGCGTCATATTTCCCGCTTATTTTTCCCTACCCCGACATCACACGTTTAATTAATTATTACGTTTGAGTCGGGGTTCCCTATATCTTGCCTTTAATGGCGTCAGCTAACTTTCAGAGTACGCTTTACGTCCATATAGGTAAGATAAAATAATATTCTATTCTATTTCCTGTGTATTGCCATCATGTCGTTGACACTGTCCCAGTACAAGCGACGCAAGGGGGGTATCAAGAGTGGTTTGACTAGAATCACCAAAAATGTTGCTACAATTTTAATTGATGCAGATCTGTGTTTGCCACTCTATGGTTGGGGATTCTGGGATATGTTCCACTGTAGTGTCCACAGCAATGCGGAGCTCAGTGACATCCAAAAATTCACCTACTTAAGAGGTCAACTGAATGGCGAGGCAAAAAAACTCATTGAAGGTTTCGCAATTGAGGGAGCCAGCTACCAAACGGCGGTTGCTCTTCTAAAGAAAACCTATGGGCACAGGGATAGAATTAAGGCAGCACATATAACTAACCTTACTACTTTGAATCCTCTCTCTTACAATGGCGAGGAACTAAAGGGATTCTATGCTAGTTTTGAAAGTACACTGAGGTCAATAGAGACCCTACAAATTACCCTTAATGAAGCTAGTGTTGTAATTCTCATGAATAAATTGCCATCCCCACTAAAGGAAACATTAAAGAGAACTTTAGGTGAAGAAGGTCTGGACCTAGAAAGGTTTGTCCAGGCTTACCAGACAGAAGTATTTAACATGGAAAGTGTAGCAGAACGGACTACACCACACATATCAGTTGCTTCAGCATCCTTTGCGGTGCAGGAGGCCTCAGTGCGAAGGAAGGGTTGCAAGTTGTGCGAAGGGGCACATGCATGGTTTAAGTGTCTCAAATTAAAAACCAGTGCTCTGAAAGTAAAATGCGCAAAGCAACTCAACCTTCGCACCGGGTGCTTATCTTCAACCCACGGGAGCAATGGTTGTGTGAACCCTGACATCCGCAGCTGCAAGTTCTGTCAAAACAGACACTACCATATCCTCTGTCAGTCCAGATCTCAATGGGACGGTGCAAAGAAGGAGCAAAAACCTCAACAGGTAACAAAGACCAAGACACAAACTACCACGATGTCTGTGTCGTCAAAGAAGACTAGGTATTATCCTCCCAACTGTTATGCTGCCAACAGTTAAGGAATCAAGAGGAACAGTCAAGATGAGAACACTGCTGGATCAGTGCTCACAGCGCACCTTCATTTTAAATTCCGTTGTAGACTCGATCCATTATATAAAAGTGGGTGATGAAGAGCTAGAGTTGCGAGGGTATACCGGAGCATGTGAGAGCAGAAAATACCCAGTAGAGTCCTTCAAATACAAGTTCCGGGGCAGAAACTATCCTCTATAAGCAGTTGTGGTAGAAACTCTCCCGGATCACAAAGGATCAGAATGCCTTGAAGCAGACATGAGAGTTTTGCGAAACAAGGGTTACAAATTAGCTAATTCTCTAATAACACAAACATCTCGACTGGACTTGTTGGTTGGTGCCGATTATTATTATGACTTAGTGCGGCCAAGGTACAAAAGGGATGGTGACTTAATTCTCTTACCTACTAAATTTGGCTATGCACTAAGTGGCTCCTGCCATAACGACAAGTCTAGCGCCCAAGTAGAGGTAGTTACAATTTTGAAAGTTGCGGTCACCCCGATGGATCAATATATATCCACGGAATCAAGTAATCCATGCCATGAATTAAAATGTATGTGGGAACTGGATCATCTAGGAATTTCTCCAAACGAAGATTCAAAGGAAAACATGACTGCGTTGGACATATACAAGGAGACAGTAACATACTCTGCACAGAATTAGCAATATGAAGTCAGACTGCCATGGAACCAACACAAATACTCTCCAGAGTTCTATATGCAATAATAGGTTATCAAACTCTCATAAATGTGCGTCTACTCTAGGCTTAATGTTATGTGAAAATAGCCTATTACTATCTATAACCGAAGGTGCTTGGTTATGGTATGCAAAGTAAGGTGGTAAGAGAAGTTACAGCTTACGTTACTTTAATCAATAAATGTCAGGCACTCCTGCATGAAAGAAAGTGCACTAAAGTCCTTCAACACCAACAAGGAATCTTCTTTAAATGTTAGATGCTATCAAGATGCTCGTATCGGAAATGGAACCCAAAAAGGCAGGCAGCGGAACAATGCTCGTGCAGGCTATGCACACAAAAAGGCAGAATATATATAATGCAGTCGGAGCCAAGAATATCCTAAACGCTACAACAATAATAATCGCCACGACAATGCAGTATTCCTATCAACAAAAAGAGCCTAAGTCGTTTGTTGTCTCAATACATCAAACTAGCTGCGAAATGCTTGTGTAATCATAAATGGGTATGCATAAAAGAGTATTGGTTAATATACTTAATGTCTACTATGACTGATAAAGTCTAGCTAGAGTCAATGATACGAGATACTGGTGCGCATGGCATGCCGCATAGCCTAGTGCAAATCTCAAGTCTGTGCGTCAAGTATTACGTTATAATGAAGGGTAGCTCTCTTGAGAAACCTTAATACCGAAGTATTAAGCGTTCTCCTGGCGTACCTCAAAGACAAACAACGAGCTTAGAACAGTGCAGAATGGTATAGGCAAAAAGCCCTCATTCGTGCATGCTCTACTCTCAATGGCACACAGACTAGAATTTACCCAATCAACTCCAGTTCTCAGGTATGTCGTGCAGCTTTTAACTAAAGCCAGCACCCATCGGAAACAATACCTTATAGTATCAGACTCCTAGTCTAGCATTATCTAATCCAGCAGAACACTAATAATTATAGGAAGCGGTACTGAACAATATGAATGCCAACCAATGCTTCGTGATCAACTTATCTTAACAACTAACATACATGGGTTATATAAGACCTTAACGCACAATACAACTGGCCAGCATGAAGCTGATTATGCAGAGTTAACCAGAGGGGGTATAATATTAATAAAAGGTGGTGAAAGATATGGAAAATGAGAGAGATAGGCAGAGGAAAAGGTTCTCAGGTGCAGAGAGGGGGACAGATATCAAAGGGATAAGAGGGATGCGTTCTAGAAACCAGATCTGAGGGAGAGAGTGGCAAGAGAGCTGTATATATACTAGCACTAGCTCGCACCGCGTAGGCAAAGCGGTAACAAGTCCTCCAGCCAATCCCAAAGAAGCCACCCATACATGACGTCACCAAGCATGGTAAAAAACTCCTCCAACCAATCCCCAAGAGGCCAGCCAGCCGTGACGTCATCGAGCATGGCAAAAAACACTGCTCTCTGTTCTACTCTCTCTCTCTCTCTCTCTCTCTCAAATCCTATCATTACTACTTAATGATAAAACATATACTTTGCAATTAAATATATAAAGCCTTGACATGGGCGAAAACAAAGAGCCTTTCTGGACTGCCCATGACACGAGCTTTCATATGAAATAAAGCACACAATAATACATCAACTGTAGCCACATCCACTGCCCTGGCGATCCTAGCGAGTCACTGTAGGACAAGCCATGCGGTTCTAACGGAGTGGTTAACGTCACACCCCCCCCAAGATTTTTCTCAGAGGCCCAAAGCTCAAAAAAAATCTGATGGTTAGAACCCATGCTATATCTCTACTTCCCATCACCCAGCGGCAGTAAAATATCTGGCACAGTTCTCAACAAAACATTTTACAAAATTATAACCCTCCCCAACACAATAGGTTAAATCATATGTAGTTATGCTCCTCAAGAGCGAGCTTCTCTAGCCCAGCATTCTGAGAGGAGTGCAACTCAGAATTACTGCTATAACATACTGAAAAAATTCAACTATCAAAGAAAGAGTTTTTATTTGATTTTTATGTTTTTAATTTGTTTATTTCGGCTGCACTATAGGGGCAAGCCTAGTTTTTTCTTCTATACCAAACGCTCAACTCCTGCTTTACGACCCAATACGCTGGGCTACAACCGCGAGCCAACAAGCACCAAGCGCAAAATACTATTCAAACTAAAGCAGGAGGCTACCCGTGTGTCAATCTACCCAGGATCATATACCCTTGAAAGACAATCTGCAACCACGTTGTCACAACCGGCAATATGGCGTATGTCCAGGTTATATACCCGTAACATTAGCGTCCACCTGGTCAGCCTCATATTCCGATTGTGAAACTGGTCCAAGAACTTGAGAGGGTGATGATCTGTGTAAACTACAACGACCGGACCATAGGCTGGAACATAGACCTCGAAATGCCTCAGTGCAAGCACAACTGCCAGCAGCTTCCCTGGGCTGAATTGAACTTCTCCGAGCAGAAACTAACAGGATGTTCCAGCCCATCATCGTCCTTTTTCATAAGGACGGCACCAGCCCCCACACCACTAGCATCCGTTGCTAGTTGGAAAGGTAGGCTAAAGTCAGGGGCCCTGAGGATCGGGTGAGTGCACAACAGGTGTTTTACTACTCTAAACGCCTTCTCACACTCAGGCGCCCATTTGACTTTCTTATCCTTCCAGTTATCCTCCACCTGAGCTTGACTGTCCCGTTCTCCTTCTCCACCTTGACTGCTAAACGTCATCACAGGCACAGTGAGAGGCTCAGGGGGGTGCCTCACATACTCCTTCATGAGATTAACGTGACATAACTGATTGCGCTTACGTCTGTCTGGAGCGGCCACCAAGCAATCCAGGTCCGATAGCCTCTCAACCACCCTATAAGGACCAGTGTACTTCGCGGATAAGGGATGACCTACAAGGGGCAGTAGAATCAACACCTCCTGACCCACGTGAAACTCCCTGAGTTTAACCTTGAGGTCGTACCTGTCCTTCATGAGGGCCTGAGAGCTAGTCAAATTACGGCCAGCCAACTCCAGACTGCGCAACATCCGTTCTCGACTGTCGAGGACATACTTGAGCATAGAACAAGGTTTTTCTGCGCCCTCCCATATTTCTTTAACCATATGGAGAGGCCCTCTGACACGGTGTCCAAAGACGAGCTCATTAGGGCTGAATCCCAAACTTTCCCCAGGTACCTCCCGTGCAGCAAATAAAACATATGGCAGGCCAAGATCCCAATCTTTCCCACTCTCAAGCAACAACAACGAAGCATAGATTTTAAGGCTGAGTGCCATCGCTCTAACACACCCTGGCTCTCCGGATGATACGCAGATGACACAACCGTAACAATCCCATGCTGCGGCACTGCTTGAACAAAGAGGTTAGAAGTGAAGTTGGATCCTTGGTCTGACTGAATCCCCTGCGGGTAACCATACCGGGAAAAATACACTAGCAAGTTTCGGACCACCGTCTTCGCTGACCCATTTCTCATAGGGTACGCGTCAGGGTACCTTGTTGCTACCTCCATGATGGTCAGGGGATACTTGTAAAAATCTCCCGACTGTGCATCACTGTCCTCCTCCAACTCGACAGCACCGGTACCACATTCAAGAACCTCCGGGTCTTCTAATTGCAATTTACGAATGTCCGAAGGAGCAAGCTTATCTAAGTGTTTGCGAAACAACTCATGCCCCCCTCCTACATTGAATTTAGCCTCCCGTTGCTCTCTCTCTGTGTATCGTTGCTGTCTCTTCGTCTTTTTAAGCCCATCCTCTGCCTTCTTAGTAACAGTTAATGGGTCTTCTCCAGACTCGAAAATCGGTCCTAATAATGAGTCCCCGAGAATGTCCGTTGATACTAAACTCTCAACCGCATCAACTTTCAACCCCTTCTCGGTACCTTTCCTCCGCTTGTCTAAAGACTGTTGACCAGAATGTGACTCCCTGGATGCAAGAGATCTGGTGACAACACACGCCATAGGTTGCACCTGACACTTCTCAACCCACTCCTGCTCCTCCCTACTCACGTCGGCCGGCTTCTCGGCAACGACTAAGGGTGGAGCCTCAGAAGTAGGCCCCGCAAAGTCGTTGCCGAGAAGGAGGTCGACGCCCCCAACAGGTAACTTCTCCACAATTCCTACATCCAGGTCACGAGTCACACCATCAACTTCCATCTTCATTCTTACAAGCGGGTATGACCTTGTTGCATTAACTCCCTGAACCACAACCACCCGCGCCGTATTTACAGGTTTACCAGTGAAATTCCTCAACAATGTTTGCGATGCCCCAGTGTCACGCAAAATTCTCACCTCATGTCTTCTACCCCCCACTCCACACAACCGAGTCCCCTGTGGTCACTAAAGGCATCACGGACAGGGAATAAGCCTTCCGGATCCTTCTGCACTGGCAGTGTATTTACCTCGGAAGAATTGCCTCTAACAAACTCCGATGTCCTCTTGAACACTCCAATGCCGTGAGCAAAAGACACGGCTGCCGGAGGAGGTCGACTAGGGCACTCATTTGCCTTATGACCCTCCTGGTGGCACTTAAAACACATAAATTTCGGTTTCGGCTTATACTGTGATGTAAAAGGCCCCTGACTTTTCTTATACGGTGGTGTTAGGTTTGGATTCAGTTTTAGTTTCATTGCTCTTTTGTTTAAATGTGTCATTGATACGGGGAGGGGGAGGATAACGGTCCCATACACTTGCATCGTACTTCTGTGAGGACCCGCAACCCCGAATCAA
This sequence comes from Paralithodes platypus, assembly GCA_032716605.1. Lineage (NCBI taxonomy): Eukaryota > Metazoa > Arthropoda > Malacostraca > Decapoda > Lithodidae > Paralithodes > Paralithodes platypus. The sequence goes on along the minus strand of CM064541.1, from coordinate 9,999,809 downwards.
CGACAGCCGTCGATCAGCCATTTCTGCTGCTTCGACTAGAGTTCTTGGGTTTTTCTCCTTTAAGTTCAAAGTTAGATCACCGCCCGTGCTCTTAAAGAACTGCTCCAACATCATTAACTGCTTAATTCCATCAAATGTTGTTACCTTCTCAGATCGGAGCCAGTTCCCCATAGCATCGGACAAGTCCCGGGCGTGTTCCAAAAAGGTGCTATCTCTTCCCTTGGTTACACCCCGGAACTTCAAACGGTACGTTTCTGGTTGCAGTTCGTAAGCCCTCAGGACAGCCTCCTTGAGATCCTCATACACAATACATGACTCCAAAGGTAACGCATCGTAGGCTTTAAGACCCTTGCCTATTAATCTAGAGGATACAAGTGCTGCCCATTTATTCTCTGGCCACTGGTGTTCCTGGCACTTCTTCTCAAAGCGTGCGAAAAATTCTGTTACCACTCTCATCAAACACCGGAACCAGTTTCAATAAGTGCGAGAGAGATTGATCATGAACACGGTTACCAGCCCCAAGTCGCTGTCCCGTTGTCTCTACTCGCGACTTCTCTACGTCCATGTCGGCACAGTACCTAGTCGACTCTAAATCAGCTTGGATTTTTGCTAGCTCTATGTGCTGCTGACTGATAGTTTTTCTCTCTTCTATCTTGGCTCTCTCTTCTATGCTGCTAATTCTAATTGCTGCTGAAGCTCACATGCCCTTTGTTGCTGCTGAAGCTTAGCTAATTCGAGCTGAAGCAATAATTCTGGAGTTAACCCTTGAGGAGGTGAAGGTGCTACAATGTTTGAAATTACCGGTGGTCCCCCCAGGGGCAACCCACCCTGCCAGTCACCACCCAACTGTGGAAGCGTACTCGGGGTCGGCAAACTACTGGGATGGCTGGGAGTCGAGTGTAGGGGAAGCATGGCCGAAGGGCTCTGAGCACTCAACCCATCTCGCTCACCAGTCACCCTGCCCAGTACACACGTTATCAAGTTATCCCTGGTCATGCTGCTAGTACCCGCATGACCGATAGCTGTGGCCAGGCATTGAAGACCGTACCGATCCATACCCTCCAACCGCTCGGCAGTAACAGGCCATTGCAAAAATATCCTAGCATCCTCCTCACAGTTCACCTGATTAACCCTTTCATCATGCTGCTGTTCCTCAGTTTCGACATTACGTACTGTGTCTCCATTCTCCTCTGATCCGGTATAAGACATGATGCTCACAAAAATTTCCCACCTCAATATTCAGAAAAGAAGCACCCCAAACTCTTATACCTCAATATACACACACAATTCTCGGAAATACTCAAGGGCTATACTATGTTGCAAAAAATTATTCTTGCTGATCCCCGCAAAATATTCCCCAAAACAACAAATGTTCCCTGCTAATAAATGTAGGTTCACCAAATCCTAGGTAAGGTCGCCATTTGTTACGACTGAGGTTTAAATATATCAGGGCTCTTATTCATTGGACTAGTAATGGCATAAATGCTACAACGGAAAGCGCTAGATCCAACCTCTGATGTATATTCCCAGTGAACAAAGAACACAAATACTCTCCAGAGTTCTATATGCAATAATAGGTTATCAAACTCTCAATAAATGTGCGTCTACTCTAGGCTTAATGTTATGTGAAAACAGCCTATTACTACCTATAACCGAAGGTGCTTGGTTATGGTATGCAAAGTAAGGTGGTAAGAGAAGTTACAGCTTACGTTACTTTAATCAATAAATGTCAGGCACTCCTGCATGAAAGAAAGTGCACTAAAGTCCTTCAACACCAACAAGGAATCTTCTTTAAATGTTAGATGCTATCAAGATGCTCGAATCGGAAATGGAACCCAAAAAGGCAGGCAGCGGAACAATGCTCGAGCAGGCTATGCTCACAAAAAGGCAGGATATATAATGCAGTCGGAGCCAAGAATATCCTAAACGCTACAACAATAATAATAATCGCCACGACAATGCAGTATTCCTATCAACAAAAAGAGCCTAAGTCGTTTGTGTCTCAATACATCAAACTAGGCTGCGAAATGCTTGTGTAATCATAAACGGGTATGCATAATAAGAGTAATTGGTTTAATATACTTAATGTCTACTATGACTGATAAAGTCTAGCTAGAGTCAATGATACGAGATACTGGTGCGCATGGCATGCCGCATAGCCTAGTGCAAATCTCAAGTCTGTGCGTCAAGTATTACGTTATAATGAAGGGTAGCTCTCTTGAGAAACCTTAATACCGAAGTATTAAGCGTTCTCCTGGCGTACCTCAAAGACAAACAACGAGCTTAGAACAGTGCAGAATGGTATAGGCAAAAAGCCCTCATTCGTGCATGCTCTACTCTCAATGGCACACAGACTAGAATTTACCCAATCAACTCCAGTTCTCAGGTATGTCGTGCAGCTTTTAACTAAAGCCAGCACCCATCGGAAACAATACCTTATAGTATCAGACTCCTAGTCTAGCATTATCTAATCCAGCAGAACACTAATAATTATAGGAAGCGGTACTGAACAATGTGAATGCCAACCAATGCTTCGTGATCAACTTATTTAACAACTAAACATACATGGGTT